>VDFB02335622.1:0-12632 GCA_007258455.2 Sequoia sempervirens
TTATCTCTAGTTAAAAAAGTTATTGAAAGAATTCTATAGTTTAATCTATTATAGATAATTATTACAAGACTTCATGGCACTTCTAGACAATTAGTTAGTTATCTTATGGACAATAAAGAAAAATAGGTATTAAAAAACCATAATCATCTTATATTATTTTTTAGTTTATTATGTTTATTTCTCTCTCCACATTAAAATTGTCATTACCTAACAAATTTTATTTACTATGAATGTTTTGTTGATTATTTCTAATTTAAAATTTTGCATTTAAATTATATTTATGTTTTTGTTATTTTGTTTAAATAGAATGCTACTATGGTCCAATCATCCTATTCCATGAACCTTTTATTTAGTAGTTTGTCATGTGTGGCCTATGCAAACTAAGTTTTTTAACATGTTTATTCAAAAAAAATCATTGTTTTTTTATTATAGGAAAAGAAGGTTTTGAAGGGCCCTGAAATCCTATATATAAAAGACCACTGCTTTTAAAGATAATAAAAACAAAAAAAGCAAACAACCAGCCAAAAAATAGGATAGAACCAATAGGAAATTATAGGTTTTTTTAGAATATCAACTACTTCAAGATCACTAGCTATGATCTTCTTGTGTATATCCATTACCTCAACAACCTCCTTAATAGGAACCCCTAAATTCTTCTTAGTCTTGTTACACATATGGGTGTAGGGGTGCTTATCATTTTCTCCCCCCTTCAAGTCTTTGGGGAGATCCACCAAACCAACAACAACTTCTTTCATCACACCTGAAGAGTCCCCTTTCCACAATCTAGCCTTTTCATTGAGAAATTAGAGACCCTCAACATTATTAAGGAGAGTAGACCTGCTGACTTTGACCATAGTTTCTAGATTCTCATAGGAATTTGAAATTTTTTCTTCGAAGACTAAGATTCTATACAAAAAGTACCTCTTTAATTTGAAAATCTCATCAATAACAATCTTTAGAACATCAAACAATTGGCTTACCTGGTCCTAAACAGAAGACTCGTGAGAGTTGGTGTTTACCCCAACATTATTAATCAAAGATCGAACCTTAACATTGGTAAGGTTTATCTCATTAAACAACCATTTAAAAAAATTAAGAAAATGATTGAACCATCCTTCGTCATGCCCAATACATTCGATAAATATTCTTGGTTGCAATTAAAGATATCCCTATCATCAGCCAAATTATCCTCACGGGCATCGTAAGTGTCTTGCACTTCCTACAAAAATTATTTACCTTTATTGAGATTTTAAACACCGTCAAGGACCTTAATTTTATGTTTGGAATTCTCCACCTCAGCAACATCAAGATTTCCCAGCTTCTTATCTACCTCGAGACATTTATCAGTTGACAACTGGTGCTCATCGTTCGGATTCCCATCAAGGTCTTCACTAACATTATCCTCTTGAGCCCTATTCTTTAGGCCACTAGACTACACCTTACCCTTGGCCTTCTTCAAACTATTACCACCATGTAGCCACTTCTTCCTCTTCTACTCCAAGATAGGGGACTCAACCTCCTCACAAGCTTCATCAACCTCATCCATCTTCTTCTTACCCAAAGAAATGCCCTCACCCTTATCCTTCAAATTCTTAATAGCAAGGGTTGGGAATTTACCTTTCTTAACCTTTTGAGTTTTAGAAAATACTTCAGGTATCTCATCCTCCTCACTACCAGTAAGATGCCCTTCCAAACAAGAGGGCTACTGAGAATTTTTCACCTTCTTTTTGAGCTTTGGATCAAAATCCTCAAGAGGCTTTTAGAGCACCTCCATAGAGGCATCCAACCCATCTTTATATTTTTCAAACACAAAACCCATATCCTAACCAAACTTCAACTATTTTGGATGGATTTTAGTGTTTTTCTTAGGTTCTTCCAAAATGGTGAAAGAGTTAGTATAATCCATAATCAAAAAAATTAAACCATCAAGAAGAATGGGATTCTTGGGGTTCTTCTTAAAATTCATTAATTCTATTTTCTAAAGAAGCCGAGAATGAGCTAATTCCCCAAATTTAAAATGCAATGATTTCAATTGTTTCCACAAATTAATTCCAAAATTTTAATATAATATATAAAGCTTAGTAATGACTTTGGAAACTAAATGCATATGGCAATTGAATAACAATTTCATCCAAATATATTCAATGTGTTGTCAAATTATTAATTTAAACAAAATTTAAAGGTTAAAACAACTTTATTGCTTAGATGAATTCCAATGAGCATTAATACTTATCTTTGAAATGTGTAGAAGTAATCCCAACTATTGGCCTAAATGGTCTTAGTTAGGTAAAGTAATCCCAACTATTGTTGGAATGGTCCCTTAAGATCGGCCTCTTTAGGTCTTATGGTAGTCTAGGAGGAAGCGTGCTTTTCCACTCTACGAGGTGTTGGTTCCCTTTGAACAATGCTCAACACTCATGCCACAAAACCATGCCCTAGTCGGGTGGTCATGCCCAGCCCCCAGGTTGGACCGCCCACTATAGGAGTGCCCTTCTCTCCATCCACTCCTGACCCCAGCTAACACCCGGAACCTATTCCCGCATTGTGCTATACTTGATTTTCCTTTTTCTATGTCTTTTTTTTTTTTTTTCCAAGTCTCACATGAATGCTTATATAAGCCTTAGGGGGTGATTTCTAAACCATCACACCCTTTCACAAAGGCTTCATTTAATAATTATTTAAATATATAATTATGTTTCCACCTTCTTAAGAGAGTTTTTACACATATGCTTTATTAGTATCTCTTTTAATCAAAGGATCATAATATCCTTTATTCTTGTTTTAATCTTAAAGGGTTATTTCATAATTTTCTTTCTTCTTGGGGGAAAAAGTCACATAACAATTCTCCCCTTGTAAATTAGATACTGTCCTCATTAGCACATGAGAAGCACCTACATCACAACTCAAAAAGAACATAATCAATAATTGAAGAAACCGATATTGAATACAACTATTCTTCATAATATTATATATATGTATACTTCATCTAGATATCCTTTTCTTCTCTTAATTCGTAGATATCTCCCTTTTTCAATTGTATTTTAAGTTAACAAGTAATTACAATAAAATCATTTTTTCCAATGACACGAGCTATACCTACATACATATTAGGAATTTACAATCAAAGAAACTAATGGTATTTTATGTGTTTACTCAAATATATTTCAACCTTATCAATTTTCTCTCATGTAACCAATTTTCTTTAATATAGATATTTTAATCAATTACATGTAACTTCCACGTTAAATTTACAAAATTATTATCATGTGTTGACATAACATATACCTAGTGAAATGACATACATATCCCATACTATGTAGCCACTTGTCCTTGAACTATATAATTGATATACTCAAAATATATTCTAAGATGATAATCATGCATTCTGGACTACATGAGTATCCTCTTTTCTATATGTCAAGTATAATCAATTGAATAAAAATAAGTACAATAGTTTATAAGACACATGTACAAAGTTATTGGGTTGATCAAGTCCAATAACAAGGTACAATGGTAATATTTCTAGGTATCTTAACAATGATAGTAAACTATTATTATGCATTGAGTACTTCCATAGAGAAACATTAGGTCTAATAGTTCTTTCATGTTAACACAAGAGCAACGATTGGTTTAAGTAAAAATGATGTTTTGAGTAGAAAAATGATGAATTTCTTAGACTCGTGTCCTATGATATGAGACTCAATAAGGCCATTGGGAGCTCCAAATGATGGATAAAGACAATGTTATTTTACAAGAAAGCAACAAAAAGAATTCAACGATTTCTTCCCTTATATTTTTTCTTCATGTAAGGAGATTCATCATAGAAAAGCTTTATAGTAGTGATCCTAAAAAACCATATAGAATCCTTTTGTTGGACTTTCCATTTTATCCACAAAGGTAGCCCAATATTTATTAATTTGACTATGACACAATTATTTACCAAAATATGATTAGGCTTGAGATCTCTATAAATAAACTCTAACTTTCTAAGATAAGTCAAGGCCTTCATTACATCTTTTAATATTGTTGCAACTATGGACTCTTCAAACACACAAATGAAAAATTTAATATATTTGGTCAATCTAACCCACATATATGGTATAACTATACACAACCATTTAAAGATTAGAGGTGGTTTCTCCCCTTGGAGAAAAAAATAGCATGTCCCCATGTTTAAGGCTAAGAGAACCAAATAAGTGTTATGTCATATAAAATATTATATTATTAATGCAAGATGATATTATGATGTGAAAATGATTTCAGGACCTGTGGGTAATGGGCCCACAATGTACTTAAAATAGACTTATCAAGCATGGTAAAACTATTTTCTCAAAAGGGACAAAAAGCCAAACAAAAATTAGTTGACATGATACTTTATTAATAACGAAGACAAATTCCTTGTCTAAGAGAGTACTAATTGATTAGAGATATAAACAAATTTTAATTCAATACTTCTAAAGCACTTTGAGATCTTTTGGTGTATAGAATTTTCTAGAGCTTTGTGAACCATCAAACTATTAGTCTTACATTAGTGAATCATCAAGGTTACCCTTATAAGGAAGTTTTGAATTATGAAAACATTCATGTAAAGGTAGCCATAGTGGAGATTAATAAACTTGACTTGGTAAATGAATTTCTATATTTAAATATCCTATACACATATATTAGAATTCAAAAGAGCTTAAGGATTTTATATGCAATCATGAAGAGAAATAAATGCTACTTTTTCCAATGTGAAAATTGTGATTAAGTAGTTCTAAAAAATATTATCTAATTCAATTATTCTACATTAAATTCCAGTGTGTTTTTCATCACCTTTAATAACTTGTCTTTCTTTGATCATTGATTCTAGCAAAAATGTTATGGGTTGAACTTGTGAAGAATTGTCAATATCAAACAAAAGGTGAAAGTAGAATAATTTGCAACTATACAAAAATACACAAGAGGGTTTAAGTTCATAAAAGAAGTAGAAGGTAGAACACATAAGAATTTAGAAAGTTTATAAACTACATGTGGAATAGGAAATTATCTTTGAGTTAAGGAAGGAGAGAATGTAGAATAATTTGAATTTCCTCATGTTTTTTTTTAGTTCAAAATTTCTTCATTTACAAAATATGGGCCCACAAGGTAATTAAGACCTAAACATCTCTCTTTTAAAGAATGAAAACCAATAAATAAAGAAAAAAATAGAAAAAATAATGGAATCGCTTAAGCCATGAGTTATTTTGAGAGGATAGCATTAATTCATCAATTGAAACTAATTAGCATGAGACGCCAATCCATCTTTTCCTTAGTACATTGAAAGTTATGTATATATTGACAAATGGAAGTTATTATTTCTAGATTAAGGCCTCTTCTATAAATTTTTGCATTTGATTTGGTTATAGTCTTTAAAGTAGGCAAATAGAATTGGTTTCTTATATCTAGGATCTGAATCTCTATTAGTAGGGAAATGAAGAAGTACATGTTTCATAACTCCTCACTTTTTTCTACTATCATGAAACTTGATTACTTTTTGGACTGAGAGTATCATATTCAATATGAATAAGTAATGCATGCTTGATTATTAAAACTTTATTCATAACCTTCAATATTCTGACTCAATAAACATTATTCTGTATGTTTGTCTGTGTGCATGAAAACAAGCGAGAAAAATGAAAGGGGAATAGACATCAAATTTAAAATGACATAAAGTCCAAAAGATAGTTTTTTGGATTGAAATAAAGTATTCAATTTGATCAGTTATTCTAATTTGGTACGTATGAAAGTTGACTTTGAATGTGAAATGTTAGACATTTTTACTATAGTTTAGACATTTTTACTATAGTATAGACATTTTGTTTGTGTCACAGTTGGTCTCAGCACAATTGAAGCTACAGAACTTTCTAGGCCATAAGAATGTCTACCTTGGTCAAGGCGCTTGCTAATTATGGGAACTTCTAGTAGATGCCTATTCATTGTTTCATTTGTTGTTTCTTAGTGCTCTTGAGATCACTATTTCTTTCATACTAGTAGCAGTAATCGGCTCTTCCATTAACTTTATTAACTTTAAATCAATGCATGACACTTCATCGCTACAAGCCATATAAACTAAAGTTACACTAAGTGCCTATGATCTATTGGTGAGTGACTTCTGATACATATACCTTGATGTTTGATTATTGCAGGACTTATGACAATAGTAAAATTGATCAATATCAATTGGCACTTTCACATTGGAAACATGTTACGTTATCACCCAAAACAACATTATTCTTAAGATAATGCTATTGACTTCAACAAGTTTGTTCTTATCTACTCTCTCGTAGGCAGGAGCCAGAAGATGTTCTATACACAATCACATTCTATGAAAATTTATTTCTTCTTAGATGCAAAAACTTTTTCCAACACAATCTCATACTTCGGTGCATTCTAATGAAATTTTAAGAAGGAATTAGTTTTTCAAGTGAAAGTACTGAGGAATGTGCAAGTGTATATAATTTCAGCTCACTCTCGATTGAATGTGCACCTTTCACGTTTAGGAATTTTACACAAACTTTAATCAGATATACCAAGATCTTTAATTTATATAATTTATCAATTGCTTTTGTTTGGAAATTTATACATTGTTATTGCCAGGCCAAGGATTTGGCCAAAGGAATTTGGACCGCAGAGATAGCCATGTGATCCAGCAAATCAGAAAAAACATTTATGTAATTTCAAGATTTCAGAAGGGCTGGCATGAAGTTCAAATTTTATAAAAGGATTTTTGTTGATTTTAAACACTTATTATATTATTTTAATCAGAAGATCAATTTTTCCTTTATATTTGTTTGTATTCCCCGTAATACCCCTCCTCTTACTGGTAGGATTTAGTATTTTTCAATGCAGTTGTTTGCTACTTGTGACGATGATGATATTGTTTGATTTGGTTAGTTAGACGTTAGATGATGCTATTGTTACATTATGGACATGATTATTTTGTATGACAGCATGATTGGTTATATTAGTTGATTTTCAAAATTATGATATGATGCAGTGATTTAATTAGATATGTTATGAGATGATTGTTAGTTAGAAATGTTGATTTATTGGTTATATTATAATTGTTAGAATATGTGTGATGAAGGACAATATGGCATCACTCATTCGCGAGTGCCCTACTATGTTGTGATTCCTTCTCACAATGCAGTACTTTGATTTAATGCTTTGATGATTATATATATATGTATGCACATGTACACAACTTCGTTTGTATGCAGGAATTGCAGGTATAAGTCTCGATTCCACCTGCTTCGGTAGGACAGGGCGAGCACCAATAACCCAACGGTTAAATGTTGAAATAGAGGTGACGATGAAGTCCTCCTGTCCCATGATGTCAGGTCATCTCGTTTGTTTGGTATTGCTTACTTGGTGTATTTGTCGTCAGTTGTGTTTGTGTGTTGTATTTTATCGTATTTTGATTAATGTTGGTACCTTGTATGTTGTGGTGTGTTTGATTTAAATAATGGAAGTAATTGTTTATTTAAATGTTAGATTTAAATCCTTTTTAAATATTTAGATGATTTTAATTATTTTGAAAATCTTATATTTCAATTAAATGATAATTATATATTAAATGTGTTTTAATTATTTTAATCAATTATCTGGTGGAGGATAATTATTAAAATAATTTATTTAAATTTAATAAGTAAAGTGATGTGCAAGGAAAGCTACAAAAACATAAATTAAAACAATAAAACAAATAAAAGACTGAAAAAGATTGTGAGAACAAATAGGAATACAAATCTAATTAAAAAGCTTGCTTTTAAAGAATGATTTTATTTTATTTTTGTTTTTTAGAGTTTTTGTGAAGAGAGGGATATTATCTTTTATTGAATTAAGAATTTTGGTAAGTTTACACACACAGAGATATTTGTGATAGAAGTTGTGCAAGAGAGGGGCTTTGTATTCTGAAATGTTAGAAAGGGTATTGATATCTTCTGTTGTATTTGGAGGAGAGTTTTAGAGAGAGATTGTGAATCTGTTTCTGGCGAATTTTCTAGAGAGTCTTCTGAAAAACAAAATAAGATTCAAGTTCGAAGGAAAAATTCTGTAGAAGATTTGGAAGCACGAACAAGGAGCTCTTCGAAGTCATCAGAATTAAACGGGCTCCATCAGATTCTCAAAGGAGCGCAGGACTCTAGGTTCTAGATGTTTCATCTCATTCTTCTTTCAGTTTCAAAGAGAAATTAGATAAAGGAATGAATATGTATGGTTGATTGTTTGAAAGAAGAAGAAGACCTGCATTAGAAATTTAATGATTCCTAGTTAGCAAACCAATAGGAAAAGATTATTGTCATTGAGAAAAAATTATTTAGTTTCTTTTATAATTTGATCATAGATACTATTGTTTGTTTTTATAAACACATTTGATTTGAAAATATATATATAGATATTCTGATTATAAAAAATAGTTTTAGTTGAATAATAAATTAGGTATAGAGAAACCTCTGTCTGGTTGGAGTTATTAGGTATATTATTTCATATTAACATATGTATATACTAATAGATATATAAATATATATTAAACATGTCATGTTTATTTTTATTTTCATACCTGGTTGTGGTAGGGTCGAAACCTTGCTCAAGGCCAAATCTCTGGCCGTACCTGTGCATGTCAGAAAAATTGAGATTTATTAATTACATATTAGATAGAGAAGTGATAAAGTTTATTATTTATATTTTAAACCAATTCGCGAAATTGAATTTCGCGGTATGAAGAATAAAAAATAAAAAAAAATAAAAAAATAAAAAAATAAATTAATGAAGTTTTGTTTTAAAGGGTTATGGCTGGCCATACCCTACTCTCTCTCACAGGGTTATTTGGGCTGGCCATGGAAGTTCATGCTTTGACTGCTGCAGTAGTAATCTAGAGGGACTATCATGACAAAGCACTGTGATGGGCTGCAGTGTTGCCATAGCAGCAGCGAACCCAAAGTTCGCTTTAATTTGTATTTTTTTTTAATGTTTTTTTTTTTTATATAAATCAAAATTTATATATATATGTAATATATATATAGTTATATATATATAGTTATATATATATAGTTATATATATATATGTGTGTGTGTGTGTATATATTACTTTATATATATATTTTTTAAAATATAAATATGATGTATTTTATAAATAAAATTATAATCATGTTATTTATTATTATTTATTCAAAAATGAAAATTATAATTATTTAATATTATTGATTCAAATGAAAGTTTAATTATTTAATTTTTAATGTAATTTATTACATTTTAGGAATGTGGTTTTGTATTGTTTTAAAATGTTCAAGTTTGTTTTTTATTAGGTAATTGT
Source organism: Sequoia sempervirens (assembly GCA_007258455.2). NCBI lineage: Eukaryota > Viridiplantae > Streptophyta > Pinopsida > Cupressales > Cupressaceae > Sequoia > Sequoia sempervirens. The sequence continues at coordinate 9,332 of VDFB02335622.1, forward strand.
TATATGTTTAAATGTTAGAGGAAGGGATTCTATAGTTTTTCTTATGTTTTATTTTCGTGTCGTAATCTTCATAGTAAATTCTTATTGTATTTTCATATCTTGTAGATTTTTCATGTAGATGGTTACTTAGAATACATATTGTACAATTACTTTTGTGTTATAGTGTAAAGGAATAAATTAAATTTATTATGTGGTTAAGTTGGAGAGTTATGTGAAGCGTTGATGAGTGACTTAGTAAAGTGAATAGAGGGGGATATCTTTATGTCAATTTTTGATAATTTGTGTAAATATTGATAGATTAGTATTATTCTTAATTGGGTTAGTTCTAAGTGGAATAGTTAAATTGGAAATATTGGAAAGTGGAGTTTTGCATGTTATAGGTGCCTTGTTCAATTGTGTGCTTGCACTATGTAAGTAAAAGTAGGTGATCTTCTATATGTCGATCTCTCTTGCACTCATTTAGTGGTTGATTTTAAGTCTTTTATAGGGATAGTTATATAAAATACCGGTGTTGGATTATTTTTTTTATTTGAGTGGACTAGTTTCTGTATTAAGTTTGTGCATTGGTTGATCGTTCTGTTGTATTAGTCATTGATTTTGTTGAGTTGTTTTGAGTCAAATTGTAAGATCGTTGTGTGATTTATGGTTGGGTAACCTAGGAGGAGAAATAGAGGTCTCCCTTGGATACCGGTCGAGATTGTATCAAATTTAATTGTGAAGATTTTTTTGGGATGTTGCCACTCACTACCTTATGTTTGTTGACTCATTCTTGATATCTTGTTACTATTGTTAGTTCTTTGTTGAGGAAACCCTAGTGTAAGCCTTTTTAGAGTCTTCCAGAGGCTTGTTTTATTGTTGGTGAATGTTCATCATTTTATGTGCTCTTGGCATGGCAAGATATTAGTATCATTAATTTGAAAGGGTTGTACGAAACTTGGTGAGACTTTGATTATGTGTTTATAGCGAGATGGGTAATGCCTCGCATGGTTTGGCCTTGAGATTATTTGCTTTGTCTGTAGCGGTACAACCCTTGCCTAGGTTGGATTTATGTTAGGGGTCATAGGGAGAGTGGCTCTTTGTGGGCGCCGGTGCCTCAGGATGAGGAAGGGCTCAGGATAACCCACGAAAGAGTAGTTAAACAAGCGATAACCTAAGCAATAGAATTTAGGGGGTTGGGTAGTTTAAAAAACTCAAGATAATAAAACATTGGATTCCTCAGCTATACACTAGGGCTACCATAGACTACTGATAGACTAAGAAGGCCGTGGTTGGCAAAGTCGTAGTCTCGTCTTCACGAGAGATTATCGGCTCCGCATTAGCTACCCTATGGTGTCGGCGCCTCAGTTAGGAGGAAGGGCCAGGAGATCCATAGATGGGTGTCGGCGCCTTAGTTGGAGGAAGGGCCAGGAGAATCCCATGAGAGCTATGCGATGACACTCTCCACTTGACACCCTTGTGCTTGGTTGTAGTTGCTTTTGGATATTGTATCTTTATGTGGTTTTCGAGGGCTAGGGGATCCATAGATGGGTGTCGGCGCCTCAGTTGGAGGAAGTGCCAGGGGATCCCATGAGAGCTATGCGATGACCCTCTCCACTTGACAACAGTTTGCCTTGTTCTGGTTGCCTCTGGAATTGTGTACTGAATTGTTGTTTCAGATTTATATGGAATTGTATTCTGGTTATTGTTTTAGATTTATTTGGAAGTGTATTTTGGATATCGTAATCTTTATGTAGTTCTGATTCTTGTGAATTTTGGTTTATGATTGCTATGTAGTTACTTGTATGATTGCTGATACGTTGTGTAATTGTGATGAGTTTCATAGTGTTAACTTGTTATGTGATTATGTGATCATTGATGGTTGCTCATTGTATGCCTTGAGTTGTATTTGTTTTTGTACTATGTTGTTGTTGAGTCGATTTGACATTCATGGTCGGGTTCACTTCCTCTTCACCTCTGAGCACGGGGGGTGAGTTACTTGTAATTCACATGGTTGGGTGGAACGTGCTCCGCACCCGTTGGGTTCCCCATCAGCGTCTTGTCTTCTCAGCATTTCCACAGTTGGAGTTGTACCAGTATTCACCTTGTATTTCAGATTTCATCGTATTTGTATCATCCCACATGTTTGGGAGTTTATTGTAATTCTTGTATCAATCCCCATATTGGGAAATCCAATGTAATTCATATGTCAAGGAAAATTGTAATGTAATATTATAATGATGATGTAATAGTTAGGCTCATTTGTAACTCTTTTAAGAGAGAGTTATCATGGATGTATTATGTGATGCTTAATGTTATCTTATCACGTTTATTGGATGTATCATTGTTTATGGTTATTATAATTTAAATGGTTATGTTTATTCTTTATCTGTATTTATGTTTAGTGTTGCGAAGTAACCTCACGTGCCCCAGAGAACTAAGTGTGTTAATGTGATGTAATGTGCTATGTGAATCATGGTTAAGTGTTGTTTCATGTTTAAATTAGTTATTTAAAAAAAAAATATATTGCATTGTGTGTGTTCTCTGGGGTTTGCACGGCGGGCGTTACAACTTGGTATCAGAGCATAGGTTCATACACTGGGCACTATGTGTGCTCACTATGTAACCTTGCATTTTGTCCCTAGAGTCTAGAGTTTCATTTGTTTTGTTGTGTTTGTTGTGAACCTAAGTTTCTTCCATTAGTCGGTCTCAGGGCAATGGTGCAGGAAACTGGTGGAAAGGATAGGACCCTCGGTGTAGTGCGCAATGCACCGATATCCTTCCTATCAGGGATGCACTATGAACCCTTGTGTCATTGTGTGATGTGTTTTTCAGTGTTGTGAGTTATGTGTGTGGTTTTTGACGTGATCTTTGTGTGATTCTTGAGTGATTACTCTTATCTATTTAATGGCTTCCTGGAGTAAGCCATATCCTTGGGGGGGAGGATGTAATACCACCATGTTACTAATACTTGTATTATTATTTCTTACTCTTATGTGTGAGCTTGATTCTAGTTTCTAATGGTAATTAGTACACCGTCTTGGTGTGGGAGGATGCCTCCTGTATTAGGGAACCTTCTTTCCTTCTGTTTACCGGCTTCCAGGAATAAGCCGATTTTATGGGGGGAGGATGTAGTACCCCTCCTTTTACTAGTTGAATTTATTATTTTTCTATGCCTTCGTTTGTTACTTGTGACTATGATGGTACTGATATTGTGTGAGTTGCATAGTTAGACATTTGATGATGTTGTATTCTATTAGTAGACTATTGGTGATTATGTTTATGCACTTGAGGATTTGATTATTTCATATGACATTGTGGTTGG
>VDFB02335623.1:0-22825 GCA_007258455.2 Sequoia sempervirens
ATAAACATTTGTCTCCCTGATACTAGGGCACATACTTCAGCAAGTTGGTGAACTTTTCTCAATATTGGTTCACAGTCATGCTCCCTTGAGTTAGGTTTTGAAATTTTGTCACCTTCTTGTCAAAAAAGAGTTGTGGTAACCATCTCTTCCTAAAATATTGGAGGAAGAGTTCCCATGTAATCTCAACAGGCTGAAGATTTCTTTCTGACTTTTCATTGTCCCACCAAGTAGCCGCTTCTCCTAAAAGCTGATATGTATCCCATGCCGCTTTAGTCTAGTCGGATAGGTTATGGAGTCCAAAGTATTTTTCCATCTCAATGATCCATACCTTTTCTCCTGCTTTGATATCCTTACCATCAAACTTAGGTGGTGATCTTTTCTAAGTACCTCCTCAATTCCACCTCATGGGCCTTCTCTTGGACCATAGTCTCCCTGATTGAATTTTGCATTCCTGTGAACCTAGTCCCTCACGTGCCACTTGAACCTCATGTTCTATATGGTCCATACGAGCCTCTTTCCTGTTTAGAAGCTCTAAAATATGTTCTAGCCTCTTGTTTGGTCCATTGTCTGTCCCACTACCACCTGTCTCTTACCTGGTGGTCACCATGCTGACTCACACTTGACTTACATCACATTTCACGTCTATCGCAACTTAACACTAGGTTCTACGAATAAATATTCTTATTCTACATCACATTACATACACATGCATATATCCCTTATTCATGGAAGACATACATATTCATGCAAAAATAACATATTTTGGAGTTCTTTGTTTTAACACACCAAAAATATCATCTTGTTTTATTTATATTAAATGTGGGTCAATAGACCCTTATTTATAAAAGCTTCTATTACATTAATCAATTCTCTCACTCTCAGAGAGAGGACACTCCTCTAGGTCCTCATCATAATTTACATCAATTTTCCTAGAAGATGATGGTTGAGCATGCAGGCTCTCCTTTTCCTCTTTAGTTAGCAAGGGTACATTTGGTCCACACCCTAGAGGCCAATCTCTGATAGCAGAAAGCTTCTTAATCTTAGGTGTTCGCTTCTCCTCAATCTTCTGGCCTCTCTCCAGCTTAAGTCTTGTAGGCTTGAGCTAGAGTCTCATCATTGGGAATCTCGAGCTGAACCTCAATCTTAGTGTTTTCTTCCATTACGACTTTCTTATTTGAGGTCCTAACGGTTTCCCCCTCTTTCTTCCTTTCTTAGACCTTTTCATATTTGCATTCAATCTAGGTTCAATCAATTCTCAAGACAAATTATTTTGGTCAAAGGTCAACTATCCCCTATTCATGGCTATGGTAGACTCAAAAGGCCTAGAGTTGAACCCTAAGCTCTGATACCAAATGTAATAACCCATTCAAATTATTACTTATTTATATTATTGCAAATGGCATTATGAATATTTAATTTTAAAAAGACATAACCAAGAAGCTATTATCCATCATAGCAACACATGTATAATTAAAACGAGTCAAAGATAAATATATATTCAATTTCAATGTCAATTACAATATCCAAGTTGACTTGCCTCATATGGCCACATAGTCAATACAATGAATAAATGTTACATCAAGGTTACATCAAGGTTACATCAAGGTTACATCAAGGTTACATCAAGGTTACATCATGGTTACATCATAGACCAAGATAGTCTTGAAAACACCCAAGGTTTCCTCTTGATGCTCACCTCCATTGGTGGACTAGAACATGGTTGAAGCACTTTACCACCCAACCATGAATCTTATGCTTCACCAGAATTATTCCAACTTGAAGAATACTTGACCCTGCATGAAAATTTTAGCAAGAGAACAATCTGCAAGGTGGAATCTGGTGTGTGCCCAAACATCAACATGCATCTCTATCTATGAATTATAAAAATGCAAGATCTATGCTAGGAATGGTAGAGAGTGTTATCACAAAGTCCATACATACATAATGGGCTAATTCCTTGGCCAAACATAAGAATATTGTTACAACGAAAAAAATAGGTTTTGGGTAAAGAAAAAACCTATACTATCTGAACTCCATTTCGACACCCGTCCTGGAAGGAAACTTTCTACAACTCAATTATTCCATAATAGTTATCTACCCTCTAGCAGCATCTACCCTGAGGTGCTCTAGTCTACTTAGGTGTTGTTCTACTCAATTAAGATAATATTCTTTACACACATATCTATGGAAAATAATTTCAATCTACTTATTTCCTCATTAAATAAATAATCAGGAAATGGTTCAAATGGAACTGATCAATACATTATCCAATCATTTCATACATATGACACATGATCACATTCAATGTAAATCATTATTCATTTAAGAATGAATTTAATAAGTAACAAAAGAAGGTATGTCACAAATATGTGTATGTACGTAGATGAAGGTCTATGTGCATACACATGTATGTGCCAACTTAAGTTATAAATTTGTGCATACATTCTGAAATAAAAACCAATAAATCAGATTGCTACCATTCATATAATGTTTTAGATTGACATATCATTTGTCAAATTACAAGAAGTAAAAGAATATTAAGATCAAATCTGTTTGAATAGTTTTCCCACATACTGTTATGCCGTTTGTATCAAACCAAACCGTGATAGCAAACTATGTTGTTTTAGCCAAACAACTACTGTTTATATAGAACGATGTTGTTTACAGCTAAACAATTATAGTTTATAATAAAACGATGTCATTTATAGCAAAATAAACATTGCTTATAACAAAATGATGTTGTTTACAGCTAAACAATTACAATTTGTAACAAAACGATGTTGTTTACAAAATTTTACAGTTACAACTCCAAGTTACTATTGCTTCATTATTTCAAGCTCTATCATTCTAAGAACAATTGTATATATAATACATATAATAAAATAACCAAATAATGTTGTTATTGATTCCTGAAAGGTAATTAAAAGAACTTGAACGATATACTGATTGTTTATCAACAATAATATTTTGATCATAATCATGAGATCAATCTTAACAAGGCTTGAGTTTGTAGAACCCTCATTCAATGTTTAACAAATTATACCTCTTTCATTCTATGAAACGACCAAAATGCATTTGATTGTTGCTTTGTATTATGGTAGCCGAGGCCGAAGCCATGTATGCCAACCCTTGGCTTGGATATATTTTCCCAAAGGACGATATGGGTGTTGTTCGCGGAGAACGATAATTTGCATTACCATACATGCAAGCATATTGATGAAATGAATTTATCGTTCCACCATCATCCTCTGTGGACTAGGAGACATGATTCAATATTACCACTGTGACATAGTAAGGATAACACGACTACAAAGAATAACAAAATATCATATTACAACAATGGGCGATATAAGCCCACCATCAATCACAACATTGAGGCAACACAATGCAACAATGATATCCATCGATCCAAGATCAAAATGGTGATGGTTCTCACACCATGTGGGCGGCCATCAAATGGATTTTATCACACAAAATAAAATACAACATAAGATTGTTGCAGGAGCACCTAGTGTTGTTTTGCCTCCAATAGGCAATTTTGTAAAAAAAATTGAATTTTTAGCATGAAAAGCATTGTAAAAGGTCATGTGTAGACCAATTCAAATGTAATTAAGTCATAATTAGGTCTTTAGGTGTTCAAGGAAATAAAAATTGCAAAAAATGTCATTTTGTGGCACAAATGCAAAAGTTGTAAAAGTTGTAAAAAGTAAGAAGTTGAAGAGTCATTTGTGAAAAGGAAAGGTTTGGTCATTAGAAGTTGAAGGGGAAGCTATTATAATTGATGTAAATATATATTTAAAGCATTGTAAGGTGAGAAAAAGATAGAACCTTGTAATTTGAAACAATTTTTGTAATAAAAGTTCCTTGTATTGTTGTAGCAGTGTTTTCATTGTCATTTTGAAGTCTTGTACAACCTGAGCCACTCCACCAAGATTTTTTATTTGTTGTTTTGAGTTGAATAGTTTTTAATCTATCAATTTAAGTTGGTTTGAGTGGATCTTATTGTATAGAAAGTGTGTTTGAAGCCTTCTTTCTAAAAACTGTTTGTAACCCCAAATTCAAGGGTTTGAGAGTCAAGTGAGTGTTTAATCTACCATCCCACCAATGTAGGCTTAGTAGCTCGGTGGGATGGGTTAAATAGAGTGTGTTTATGGTGTGTGTGTGTGTATGCAGATGCAAGGAAAGTGAAAGTTTAGAGCTATTGTTGCTGCCCTCATAGAAAATCAAAAAATTATGTGTTTCTCTTCATGAAATTGATGGCTCCAAGGTAGAATATGTTGAAGAAGCATTGTATATGGTTGGGAAACGGTTTATTTTGCTTGGAAGACCTATTCTCAGGTGTTTGAAGTAGTGGCAAGATCTAAGGAGGTTTGGAATGCATACTTTCTACAAACCCTCATTGCATGAAGCCTAATTTAAGCCTTTAGCAAGGGTTTTATAATTTGCTACATTAATGAATGATTTCCTTGAGAGATAAGGTAGATTTGGTGGTTTTAGAACCTGATCTAAGACTGTTTGTGGTTATTGGATGTTGTGGAGTGAATTTGGAGGTACTTGCTTTGTAATTTAGGCTTAATTGGGTCTCATTTCCGTAGGAAATCCAATTTTTTGATATATTTTTCAAAACAAGTGTGCCTTATGTTTAAGTATGTTGAATGAGGCCAAAATGGGTTCTAGAAAATGTAATTTTTTTATGGAGATTCACTGTGATTTTAGAGATATACCTAATTTAAGCATGTTGGACTACTACAAGGAAATTGGTCTTTGTGTGCATGTAATGGAAAAACTGATGAGTCTGAGTTATAAAGGAGTGTTTTTGTTTTGAATCTATCAAATAATGATGTTTAAAAGTGTTTTGGGGTCTGATGCGAGTTTGGACACCTGATTGGGTGACTTAGTGAATTGAAACCAAGAAGAATCTTGTTACATTGTAGTGAACTTTTGAAGAAAAGTGACTTGGGTAAGTATGTTTGGATGAGTTAATTGAATTCAAAGTTTTCTTAGTGGGTTTTTGCTTTGTTTCAGTCAAATCAGAGATTTTTAAGGTCTGGTAAGAGCAAAGAAGCAAGATTTGTTGAATTGATGTCTTTTTGCCATATGGAAACAAGTGGAAAATGAAGGGATTTTGTTGAAAGATAAGTGAAGTTTTAGTGATTGTTTAGAGATATTCTCAAGTTTCGTGTTTTAGGTCATGAGTACCCTTGAATTTTGTTGAAGGTTGTAGATGCTCACGCATCAATTGGTATCAAAGCTGGTTGATCTGGTGGTTTGTTAAGTGTGTTGGTTGTAGGTGCTTGTGATCCATCTTAAAGTTGCAAGAGAGGAGTTGTGAGAAGGTGTGTTGGCTACAGAAAAGGAAGAGGTCTGTGTTCACTATCCTCCAACAGAGATTAAGCTAGGGAGAAGGTGTAGAGTTACCACCGGTCAGACGGAGTATCTTCTGGATCTTGTTGGGTAAGATGTGAGTTTGTGAGCGTGAGGGAGGTGGATATCTATTTGAAGATGTTAGTTAGTTTGAGAGTTCTCCACTAATGGGAGTAGATGGAAAGATGATTGGTCAAAGAAGGTCAAGGATGAATTGTTGAAAAGAGAAGAGATTGCTTAGAAAGGTAATGTGAAAAGGACAACCCTATGTCCTTTGGTTGAAAAAGTTCTGCAGAGGTGTTGAAGAGACTGATCTTGTGTCGCTGATGGAGAAACAATGATTGAGTGAATCGATGGCATAGAAAAAGGCAAAGACAAGAGAAGACAAAAATGAAGACAAAAGATGGAAGGAATCAAGATGGAAAACAAAGACAGGTGAGTGATTTCAAGTATGCAACAAGAAGAAGTCCAAGAGAAAGATATGAAAATATGAAGAAGAAAGGTTTATGCAATTCATTCCTCAAAGGGACTTGAGGATTTTTTCCAGGTCGGTTGTTTGGTGCAGGAGCACCTAATGGTGTTACTATGCCTCCAATAGGCATTTTTGTAAAAATGAATTTTTATCATGAAAAGCATTGTAAAAGGTCATGTGTAGATCAATTCAAATGTAATTAAGTCTAATTAGTTGGTGGTCGGGAAGTTAAAATTGCAACATGTCATTTTGTGGCTTTCGTACAAAAGTTGTAAAAGTTGTAAAAAGCAAAGCTAAAAGTCATTTGTATGAAAAGGCAAGGTTTGGTCATTAGAATTTGAAGGGGAAGCTATTCTAATTAATCTAAGCATCTATTTAAAGCATTGTAAAGTGAGAAAAAGACAAAACCTTGTAATTTGAAACAATGTTTGTAATAAAAGTTCCCTGTATTGTTGTAGCAAGCGTTTTCCTTTGTCATTTGAAGCCTTATGCAAACTTGAGCCATTGTTTGAGTTTAATAGGTTGTAATCTATCAATTAAGTTGGTTTGGTCGATCTTATTGTGTTTAAGAACTGTTTGAAGCCTTCTCTCTAAAATTGTTTAGCTTATACAATCAAGGGTTTGAGAGTCAGTGAGTGTTTAATCTTCGCTGATGTAGGCTTAGTAGATTAATTGGGATGGATGTAAATGGGGAATGTTTTAGAGATTATTATTATTGATACTTGATCTGTGAGGGAAAGTGGTTTAGAGCTATTGTTGCTGCCCTCATAGAAAAAAAAAAAATTGTGTTTCTCTTCATGAAATTGATGGCTCCAAGGCAGAATGTTAGAAGCATTGTGCCAGATGATTTGGGAAATGGTTTATTTGCTTGGAAGGAATATTCTTAGGTGTTTAGCGGAAGTAGTGGCAATATCCTAAGGGAGGTTTGGAGATATACTTTCTACAAACCCTCATTGCATGAAAAGCCTAATTTAAGCCTTTAGCAAGGTTTTATAATTTTCTTCATTAATTAATGATTTCCTTGAGAGAAAAGGTAGATTTGAGGTGGTTTAGAACCTAATATAAGACTATTTGTGGTTATTGGATGTTTTGGGTGAATTTGGAGGTACTTGCTTTGTAATTTAGGCCTAATTGGGGCTCATTTTCGTAGGACAACCAATTTTTTTGATATATTTTTCAAAACAAGTGTGCCTACTGTTTAAGTATGTTGACTGAGGCAAAAATGGGTTCTATAAAATGTATTTTTTTTATGGAGATTCATTGTGTTTTTAGAGATATACCCGATTTAAGCATGTTGGACTACTACAAGGAAATTGGTCTTTGTGTGCATGTAATGGAAAAACTAATGAGTCTGAGTTATAAAGGAGTGTTTTTGTTTTGAATCTATCAAATGATGATGTTTAAAATTGTTTTGGGGTCTGATGTGAGTTTGGACACCTGATTGGGTGTCTTAGTGAATTGAAACCAAGAAGAATCTTGTTACATTGTAGTGAATTTTTGAAGAAAAGTGACTTGGGTAAGTATGTTTGGATGAGTTGATTGAATTCAAAGTTTTCTCAGTGGGTTTTTGATTTGTTTTAGTCAAATCAAAGATGTTTAAGGTCTGGTAAGAGCAAAAAAGAAAGATTTGTTGAATTGATGTCTTTTTGCCATATGGAAACAAGTGGAAAATGAAGGGATTTTGTTGAAAGATAAGTGAAGTTTTAGTGATTGTTCAAAGATCTTCTCAAGTTTCATGTTTTAGGTCATGAGTACCCTTGAATTTTGTTGAAGGTTGTAGATGCTCTTCATCAAATATTTATGTGAAATATTTGCTACCTACCCTTAAAGGGTGATATTGATTTAAAATTCATTTCGCTCCAATCACAAGCTTATCAATTCACCCAATAGCCATGTGATGAGCTAAATAGAAGCACATGCAATAGATGCACAAGGGGTGGCAACGTCACAAACTTATAGAGTAAGACATGATCGACTTTCAAGCCTTTGGTGAAGCATGCACAAAGAATAATCAAGGAAAGAAAGGCCGACATGGCCATGCTCACAACAATAAACACATATCAAATTCAATCAAATAATTTGCATAAAGAAAATCGACAAACAAAATTCATTTGATTCTATAGAATTGTCGATGTAAAATATCACACTGTGCTTAAGAAAAGACGAACTGGAAAATGCAAGCATTTAAAGTAAAAAGCATCAAATACCTCTGAAAGTGAGGATTTTTCCTTTGGCTTTTTCCACAATGCTTGTTAAACAACTTGTTCTCTCACTGTCGACGTCAATGATATCTCTCAAAAATGGCAACTTCCTTGTTTTTCCCTATGCCTCCACTAAAGGGACCATTTTGAATCTTAATGCGCATTAATGTTTAGCCGCCCCATTCACAAAATTTGAATATTTGCCTTAATTTCGATGGCAAGCCACAACCTCATGATATTTTATCATGATGTTATTTAAATTCTATCAATGCAATAGTGATAATTTCGATTTCAAATTCAATTATTAAGAAATATATATATGTGTGTGTGTGTGTGTGTAGACATCTAAATTTGATCACTTACATTTGGTCAAATTTATCTTTTTTCATCCAAATATCCTCTTATCTGCATTAATTAAGTAATATTACTATGATTTAATTAATACCCCTAAAGTCCTTTGAATCCCTAAGGTATTTAGTTAAATAATTAAATACCTTACCTTTTATTCCCCTTTTCAAATTAAATAAATAATTCCTCACATGTCACATCCTCTATCACTTTTTCTTAATTCTAATCCACCTCCTAATCCCATAATTAGGATCTGTCACATCCTCCAACTTTTGCAAGTTGGCTCCTAATCTTCATTAGCCACCTAACTGTCCTCCAAGTTGACTAAAGGGGTTGATTAGACTAGCTAATCAATGATTAGAAGAAATTTAGGTGGCTAATGAAGATTGAAGTAGTCAATTACAAAATGGAGATGTGACACACATCTAATGGATTGGTATGTCTACTAATGATGAATAGAAGGTGGATTAGGGTGATGGAGAATGTAACGTCAAAGTAAATAAATGTAGTCTTCGAAAAGAGGGAATAAAGAACAAATATTATTAACTAAGCAAGATTCATAGGATTTAGTGTGAAATGAGTAATGTCCACCGAATATTAATAACCAGATAGAAATATTGAGAGAATAATATTAAATTTGACCAAATGTAAGTGGTCAAATTTAAATGTCTACAATATGTATATATATATATACCTTATATATTTATATATTTATATATTTTCAAATTTATATACATTCACACACATATGTACATTCTTCAATATATATATGTATATGAATAAATACGTGTATATATATATATAGATGTTTTAATGTACATATTCAACATTTAAATAAGAATGAACTTTTATTTTCATTTCTAACAAAAATGTTTAAATGCAGTTGCTTTCTCTTATCCTTTAAATAAGCCTTTGTGAAATACATACATTCATTTACATATTAAGTCACACTATCGTTTTCTTTTAAATTCTCAAATGCATAATCAAGATGCAAAATTAAATAAGAATTTCACATGTACTCCATTTCACAAGTCTATATTTTTCAATTACTGAATCATTTCAAGTCAGCTTAATATAATCTCCTATATGAATTTTCAAATGCAGTCATCAAGCTATTTGTGGTGTGTGCACCTAGATTCCATCAAGCTTATCGTTAGATCCGGCTAAACGATCCTACTCCAATCGTGTTCTCATCCTTCAACCTGTCATCCTATAATTGCACACTTGCACTTACACAGTTCATCAGTAATGTTCAATAATGATAAAATATAAGATAGTTTCAGAAGATCACATAGTCAACGATGGTCAACTTCTTTCAAAATTTTCATAAATATCAAATTTCATTCAACATATTGAATTTCCTCAATAATTCAATTTATCATATTATAATTTAAATGCAATAAAAATTGGGTTATGACATCCTAGATTTGGGATCCAAATAGGTCTAGGTTCAATTGCCTCCATAATGCAGTTGTCTCTACTAGCCATGAAAGTGATGTAATTTTTATACTTCTCAACAACTTTTTCCAGTATCCTCTCTTTCTTACATTTTGCCTTGAAATAACTTAAAGAAACCCCACAACATGGATTTTTGGGTTTCCAGGTCTCTTAACCTTCTCACATGATCTCTAATCTGAATAGAAACAAGAATATTGTCCAACCACATAATTTTTTTTTGTACCAGGAACTTATCTAAGAAAGTAGAAAAATAAGCATACAATTAGGGTACCAATATTCCTTGGTCTTTTAAAGATTCTCCATCAACTTTTATCTTAGGAGTTCATATAGATCAATATCCAGACCTTCTTTCACCATCTGGTGAGTAGTATGAATGGCGGTAGTTGACACAAAGTTCTCTCTATTTGTATAATAGATCTTATACCCAATCATCATCGATGCATACTTAACCACCAAATCATCAATATCCTTCACTGTTAGGGCATGTTTTCCAAATTTTGCACCAGTGAGCTTCATCACCATTTCATTCTTCACGACCTTTTTTGTCGGAATGGGTCCATTTGAGAACAAACCGGTAGTTGCTTTATTGCTTTCTTGTTAATAATATGCAACATATCTAACCACATGAACTTTTCATGAATTCTACTAAGCACATACTTTACCCACTCATCCTCATGGTATAAATTCATAAATTTGTTCCATACATCTAGCTTCTTCTTCACCAAACTTCCAAATTCAAGTTTCAATTCAAAGTCATCTCCTATCAATTTATTTACCCAATATTCCACAATATTCTTATGATCTTATTCTTCCATTTTTGTGTGAATATATATCCACACATCCTCTATGTGCATCACACTATATGGAACTCTAAAAAATGCACCTTCCAAATCTGTTTCCATAGATTTAAATGGATGTTTCTTGAACTTAGGTCTTGGCAATTCCAATACATCATATACTTGTGGAGTAAACATCTTTAAAACTTTATAGAACTAGGGTATAGCAAGAAATTGTAAATACCTTTGAAATTCTTTGCCAATTAGGGTTTTGCACAATGCACCAAATGCTTCAATTCGCCTTTGCTCTACTTCTCTACTCTTCAAATACTCAATCACAAATGAATTTTGATTGTGCAAAATGAAATATAATCCTTTTTGTGGTGGCCTATTTTTTTGTAGATAAAGTTAGGTCAAAAATTTGATAGACCTTCTTTGTGTTGACACAACCACCTTTAATTACTCTGCATATCTCCGCAATAAGAAATTTCATTATGGAGATCTCATCAAAAGATTAAGCATGTCATCCAACATCTATACTAGTGTACTAAAGGCATTAGCACCACACCTTTGGCAGGGGCTTAAGGATTTTCAATTAAAACTCCCTTGAGTCAAATCTCTCTATCTAGTTTCTGGAGGAAACATCTATACCAAGCGCTGGCACAAACTCACTCTTCACTTTGCTCTCTTCTTTCTTTTTCTAGATCTTGTTCATTCCTTCTTCATCTCAATCAGATCCACTTTCTTCTCTACCGAATTACTCTTCTTTTGTGAAACAAAGGGTTTCACATTCTTCTACAAAACTTAGTTATGTGTCCTATTTTGTTGCAATTGTGGCATATGAAACCTTTTTGAACAAGACTATTCCATGTCATTCTAGATCTAAATTCAAAACTCTTATGCCCAAATCCATTGCATGTATAATAGTAGCCATTGAAAGATTGAAACATCATGCAATTATTGTAACCATTCATCATTTGATTTCTGCATTCACCATCTTTATGACCAAATCTATTGCATGTAAAAAATTGACCATGAATTGATTAAAAATTCTGATTCATTCTACTTCTACACTCTATATCTCTATGTCCAAATTTATTGCAAGAATAACAGTAACCATTAAAAGATGAATACCTTTGTGCAACAGGTTGTCTGATAGGAGGCCTTTTGAATTCTTTCTTTTGGTTTCAAACCTGTTTAACATTGTTCTTCTTGTCAACATTGTTTGGAGTTTGGTTTACCTTTGAAATTTCTCCTTTCTCAAACCCTAATCCTTATTTGTCCTTAGAACCCTTCTAATTTTCAATCATCTCATCAAGCAAAGTGGAGCTCTTCTTGATTCTTTTCTTTCTCTAGATCTGATCTCAAAGTTACAATCTCTTGTTCAAGCTTTTCACATTCTTCATATTTATCTTTCAGTTTGGCATTCAGGTTGTCTTCAACTCTTTTTCCTTCTTCAACTTACACTTTAGATTGATGATTGTCTCATTTGATTGCTTGAGCTACCCATTTGTTTCCTTGACTCTTTCTATAGCTTTCTTGAGTTTCTCTCTCAACTTCTTGATATACTCATCTGCATTATTAAGATCCTTTTTCATATCTGTATTCTTAGCTTCTACTTTATCCAAATCAGAAAGCGCTAGTACAAAAACAACAATAAATGACTAAAAAAAATACTAAAAATTGCTTATAAATGACTAAGCTTGGTCACATGACCATTAGTAGTTTATTTCCAGTCATTTATAATGTGACCAAATTCATGACTAACCCATTTTTAGTCATTTATCGGTTGTTTTGATTGATCAATTTGGTAGTATATTTAGTCATTGATTGTTGTTAACTAGTCATTTATTTAGTCATGGCAGTCATTTATTTAGTTATGGTAGTCGTTTATTTATTCATGGTAGTCATTTATTTAGTCATGGTAGTCATTTATTTTAGTCACGGTAGTCATTTATTTAGTTATTGTAGTCATTTATTTAGTCATGGTAGTCATTTATTTTAGTCATGGTAGTCATTTATTTGGGTGAATCAGTGATTCAAGTTACAAATCAAATCTAACTTAATTAATCCTCACAAATTTATGCATATAAACTTCAAGTATCATAGATATTCAAATTTTGAGAGAAGCCCCATGAAATGAAGACTAAAATGCTTGAACAAATATGATTGATCAGACACAAACAGATTACAAATCAAGAGGAGCCACAACATAGTATTTATGAGTGGAAAACCCTATAGAGGGAGAAAAAACCACTCTAAAAATTTACTTCATTAAGCCTCACTAGAAAATCAAAACCTTAATGGTTATAATAAGTCAAAACATATAAATGATGTGCCTCATTGGAAACTTGTCTCACTAACTGTTTTACAACATTTATTGAAGAATTGAAGAATTCAAAAAGGCATAAAAATAGAGAATCACTCTATATCAATGAATTTCTTTTCTTGAAAGTTTCATTTGGATTTGAAACTCAAGAACCTTTACTTTTGCACCTGCAACATAATGAATACTATAAAATGTGTTTCTCCTTATTCAAAAAAACATCCATCTCAGCTCATGCACTATTAAATAGTGAATTTGTATCAGAGCATTTCATTTGCACTTCATTTCTTGAGTATTTCAATTAGATTTGAAACTCAAGAAAGTTTTCATCTTTTTAACACTTTAACACTGTGCTCATCACTTTTTCATAGTGATCAAGAAGCCCTAAATCGAAGTTCATCAAACTTATATTGTGTTCATGGTGGTTGATCACACAACCCATATTTGCAACTGCTTTCAAACGTTGTCATAACTGGAAAACCTGGTTTCATAATTGCATACAACCAATATACATTAGACCCTTTGAAATAGAAATTGTCTCTGTAAAATATATTGTGACCTTTTAAATGATACCAACCCTCGTATTGTTGAACTGTTGTATATAAAATTGCTATCTAGTTTACAAGTAAATTCTTATGATGCATAAATAGATAAATAAATAAAGCAAAGAATATATGAAATTCAATTCTATACATGGGTGAGCCTATCAATCGTAAGGCGACTGCAGAAAATCCTTCCCTTACCCTGCCTAGTGGGCCAAACTTGTATAGAGACCAAGGGAGGATTGCGTGAAAATCATGATATCCTCATAGCATGATTTATTCTTAGCTCTCACCTGTTGTATAAAATCTTCACTTTAGTTTCCATTTTGACCATCAGATTAGCCTCCCTGATCTATGGTGTTCAACCTAAGTGATCTGAAACAAGTGTGTAATAGTAAAAAGAGGGATGAATTAAAATGCATGATCAAGAATGAAAAAAATAGAGTTTTGAAAGCCCTTTTCAATAAAACCATTTTGTGCAATATCTTGCAATTAATGCATTCCATAAGACCACATTTATTTGAGATATTTTGTCAAGCAGTTCACGCGCCTTGTCTCTCCCTCTGGATATGAGATTCACTCTTCCAAACTCTTCCTCCCTGGTATTGACCTTTCACTTCTCCAATTTGGCGAGCTGTAGCTTGAAAATAAGGTTTCAACAAGGATTTTAGAGTATGTTTATTAAAATGAAATTACGGCCAAGATTCAATAATGAGAACATTTAGGTTTTTACATTATGGCACCCTTTACTTGTGTTTTTTGCTGCTTTCCCTACCGCTATTGGTTTTAGCTCCTCCAAACTCTTGCTCACTGGTATTGGTTTCGGCTCCTCCAAACTCTTTCGCCACTATTGGTTTCGGCTCCTCCAATTTCGCTCCCTACTTGTAACCGCCAACATCCATTTTGTGAGGATTAAGGTTTATTAATTTACTTGTTGATGTTTCTTTCCCCATAAAGAGGATTAGGGTTTGTTTCCCGCTAGAGTATTTCAAAGTAAATAAATTACACAGTAATAAATCTCCCGCTTATCGCCCCCAATAAATTATTAAATTATAATATTATATTATAATAGTATAATATTATATTATATAATATAATATAATATAATATTATAATATAATATTATATTTATATATTATTATATTATATTATATTATATTATAATTATAATATAATATAATATAATAATTATTTTATAATATAATATAATAATTATATTATTATAATTATATATTATATATTATAATATAATATAATTATTATTATAATATAATATAATTATTATTATATTATAATATAATTATTATTATAATTATAATATAATATAATAATTATTATATATTATAATATATAAATAATATAATTATTATAGTATTTATAAAATAATTATTATATTATATTATATTATAATATAAATATATTATATTATATTGAAATATAAATTTATATATATAAATGTATATTATATAATAATATAATTATTATATTATAATTTATATTATATTATATTATATTATATTACATTATTATATATAATAATATATTATAATATATTATATTATATT
The DNA here is from genome assembly GCA_007258455.2 of Sequoia sempervirens. Classification (NCBI taxonomy): domain Eukaryota; kingdom Viridiplantae; phylum Streptophyta; class Pinopsida; order Cupressales; family Cupressaceae; genus Sequoia; species Sequoia sempervirens. The sequence goes on from VDFB02335623.1 coordinate 15,053, forward strand.
ATATCATATTATATTATATCATATTATATATATTATACATATTATATCATATTATATTATATCATGTTATGTATTATATTATATCATATTATATTATATTATATATTATATTATATCATATTATATTATATTATATATATTATCATATATTATATTATATTATATCATATTATATTATATTATATTATATTTATCATGTATATTATATTACATTATATCATATTATATTATATTATATTATATTATATCATATTATATTATATCATATATATAAATATATTGTATTGTAATATAATATATTATTGTTATATTATATTATAATACAACCAACTCCCTCAATTCGAAATGTTTTTTTAATTATCCACTTTAATATCATATTTATCTAATTTTTATTTGTGTGACTAATTATTTAGTTGTGTTTTTTACCCAATGATCAAATTAGTCACTTATGGTGATCAAATTAGTCATTTATTTAGTCATTTATACTTGTGTTGCAAAAAATAAGTAGAATTTAGTCATCTTTAGTTGCTGTGACTGAAAGTTTTAGTCATGTAGTCATTTATTTGCCAAATTCTACTAGTGAAGGGATGATTTAAGTTCTCCTTCCATATGAACCTCACATCCTTCTTTAGTAAACCCTTCAAAGATAATCTCTTCCAGAGGAATAGGATACTTCCCTGTAGCCATGTGTTCAACCTCCAAGATCTACCTCAGCAATCAAACTAATTGAGGGAACCAAGCTCTAATACCAATTGTTGAACACCCGAAATACCGAGGGGGGTGAATTAGTATTCCTTGAAATTCATTAACTTAAAATGCATTTAATATCTCATTCAATGTATAATAATGGAAAGAAACATTAAAATCATGCATCACATCAATAGACACAAAACACCATATTTTACATGGAAAACCCCAAAAGGGAAAAACCATTGTGAGGATTACTCACAATATATTATAACTAGTTACAATGTTTGATATAGAATGGTGGACTCACTATCCAAGGACTCACTGTCCAAAAAAGAGAATGGTTCATTGTCGATGGCTCACTGCCAAAGGGCTCATTGCCAATGATGAACTACTAACAATGCATTTAACATATATTGTAGATAGAGTTCCACTAAAGCTCAGAAAATTAACTTAACACACTTCATACTTCACCACAACTATGATTCACACTTTTCTCTGCACTAGATCTCACACACACACTCTGCACACTCTATCCACTACATTCATACAATGAATCAACCTTGTATATATATATATATATATTGCAACTACCTAAAACATCAATTAGGTCAACCTAATTAGATGTACCATGCACCACATAACCTATCGACCCAAAACATCAACATATACGCCTTGTGAAAAGAACCAAAATGTGTAACACATTAAAATAGGTCAGAATGATCTATAATCACTCCTTTGATACCACTCCATACACAATTCAACTCCGCACGACCCCAAAATACTTAGGTCGGCATCAGATAGAAAAATTAGAAAAGTAATATTTGAATAAACCAACTATTCATCCACACCTTGACACGCGAAGCATCAAAACACTTGCCACTTAGAATGTACAACCCTCTGAAATATGTAAACACTTCCATAAATCTACATAGCATAATATTCAACTGCAGTGGAATGTGGAGTATTCCAACATACACTCTGTACCAGTAATATTATCATTACAGAGTTGATACTCTATCAATATTATCTTTAACCATGGAAGAAAAACAACCATGAAACTTTGGATCTGAACACATTCAAAATGCATAATGAACACCTCAAAATTGCATGACAAAATTCTCCATAGCGAAGTAGTGCGGACCACAAAACTGGTTCGCTATAACACTGAAAGTGCACTCGGAACTTAGGAAATTATCCAAACTACTAGGTCTTCTCCAGACCAAATATTCTACATTTATAAAATGGGTTGACATCAATGACAACACCATATTCCATACTCTCAACAATCTTCTCATTGACAAACAAACTTGCAACAAATTGTATTACCAAAGAAATCTCTCTGCCTTGAGTAATTGGACTAAAACATTCCTGATCAGACTTCCAAATCACTTCTATCAACATAAGTAGATGTAGTATGATACTAAAGACAATTGAAAACTAATTTTATTGATATATCCAACAATATATACTTCTACAAATCAAAGCTATATGATAGTGCAATTTATTAATTCTCATTGATCTGCTAACCACTTTCCTTTAACATCAATGGGCACTTTTGACATCAATGAAAATTTTTGTTCAATAGTGCGATGCCAATATTTTTAGCACAAAAGAAAGATGGAGAATGGAGGATATGCATAAATTCAAGAGCTATGGAGAAGATAACTATCAAGTAACAATTCTCATTTCCAAGGATGAATGATATTATGGGCTATTTGAGTGGCATAAAATATTTCATAAATATTGACATGAATATTATCATAAAATTAGGATCAGAGAGGGTGATGAATGAAAGACCATATATAAGAAAAATGAGGATCTACATGAGTGGTTATTCATGCCTTTTGGGTCAACTAACACACCAAGCACATTCATGAGACTAATGAATGATGTATTGAATAAATTTCTAGGTAAGTTTGTTATTGTTTACTTAGATGATATTCTAATTTTTCACTAGGACTAGAGAAGAACATTTGCGAAATATTAGGAAACTATTTCATAGTTTTAGAGAAGATAAGTTGTTGATAAACATAAAAAAATATAGTTTCATAAGGAAATAATTGTGGAAGGATTGAAGATGGACTCAAATAAAGTAAGAGTAATTGTTGAGTTTCCTACACCATCAAACATCAGAGAGTTAATGTATTTTTATGGATTGGAAACTTTCTATATGAAGTTTATTAGGAAGTTCCATCTACACACCATTAACAAAAAATATGAGAGATCAAAATGAGTTCAAGTGAACATCACATGATCAAAAAATATATTTGGAATAGTGAAGTTAAAAAGTAACAGAGAAACCAATGTTAGCACTATCTAATTTTGACAAAGTATTTGAGGTTGATTGTGATTCTAGTGGAAGTACGATAAGAGAAATTTTGAGTCAATAATGGAGACAAATAACCTATTTTATTTATAATTTGAATGATGCAAGGAAGAGATACTCAATCTATGATCAAGATTGATATGCCATAATACAAGGTTTGAAGAATTGGAGGCATTACCTATTTATGAAGGAGTTTGTGTTGTGCAATGACGACCAATCCTTACAATATTTGAGCAACCAAGGAAAGTTGAATAAGATACACATGAGATGGGTAGAGTTAATTCAAAGTTACACATTTATTTTGAAGCATAAAAGTGATAAATCACACAAATTTGTAGATGAATTTAAAGTAGAAGGTGGAACCCATTGATAGAAATGAGGATAGAAGTGATGGTATTTTAAGAGCTCAAACACATGTATGAAGATGACCTAAATTTTATAGAATCTTGGAAAGCAAGTAAGGAACCCATTATAATAGAAAAGATTAAGTGGTTGGATTATTTCATTTAAGATGACATGCTATTCAAAGAAAGTAAATTGTGCATCCCTAGGATCTCAATGAGGGAGAAATTGATCAAGGAGAAACATAGTAATAGATTAGAAAGACACTTTGGTATTGATAGGACAATGGATTTGGTAAGATAATATTATTTTTATTAGATTTCCATAATCCATGAGATTGACACTTTTTTTGTTTCTATATTTGATTGTATATGAATTCGTAGCATCAATATTTTGGATCACACTTTGTGGTCCATCGTTAGAATGTTAGAAAGATAAAAGGAGATGTAAAAATCAATTCTCTATCATCCTAATGATGGACCATCATCTAAAAATAAGCTCTTTAACATCCTAATGATGGATCATCAACTCTCTAACATTCTAATGATGGATCACAGAGTGTGATCCAAAACATTGATGCTAAAAATTCATGCAAAAACAATTTTAGAAACAAAAAAAGTGAACATTATTTTTAATCTCAAATATATAAGGATGTAAGGAAGTTTGTTCAAGGGTGTAGAACTTGTCAAATGACCAAGGGGAGTAGTTAGAATATTGGATTGTATCAACCTTTGACAATACTAGACAGACCTTGGGAGGACATTAGCATGGATTTCATATAAGGACTACCTAAGACACAAAGGGGACATGACTCTATATTCATAGTAGTAGATAGATTTTCTAAAATGATGCATTTCATTCCTTGTAAGAAGATCCATGATGTTGTACATGTTTCTAATCCAATTTTCAAGGATATTTTATGATTGTATGTATTACCAGAAAGTATAGTCTCAAAAAGGGACACAAAATTCATAGGATCATTTTGAAAAATATTATGGAAGAAGATAAAGACTGGCCTAAAATTCACTTCAACATTTCACCCACATAGTGATGGACAAAAAGTAGTAAACTAGAGTTTGGACAATTTGTTTTGATGCACCTAGTGGGGGATAAGCCAAGAAATTGGGAAATTCCTATGAGGTTGAGTTACTAGAAATACTTGGTATATCACATATATTCAACATCATAGATCTCCATCAGTACCATGAAGGTCAGTCAAAGAGAAACACTACATAAGTTTACGTAGAAGAATAACTACCATAGAAACCATAGGAGTAGATAGAATAGATCTTAGACAATAAAATTAGACATAGCACCAAAAATAGGTAGTATGGAGAATACCTTGTAAAGTGGAAAGGAAGACTAGTAGAAGAATCATCATGGGTTTCACAAGCTAAGGTAAAGTTCCTTGGATTTCCCTTACAATCAGAGAAAACTACCACATTTCACCACAAAATATCATTGTGGCTCATAGAAAAGAACCAAATTTCTACAATATCTCACAAACATCATATCTAAATCTCAATATTTTTGGATCAAAAAGTAGAAAGTTATCAATTCACAAGATCATAGCTCAAAACAATTAGCATATAGTTCATCAGGAAAAGTATGTAGAATTTTTTTGTGCCGTGCGAAATTCAACAAAAATATATCTGAAGGCAGCACGAGACTATAGTGACCTTCAATTAGAGCCACACCAAGTTTCTTCAACACCCAATACTTTACTAGCAGATTTTGGCTAACCTACATGCTCCACAAGGCATCGAGATTTGAAACACCTTGCAACCAACGTGGATCATTCCTAAAGATTGGAACAATATATAAACACCCTAGAATTCATTTGGAGGACATTTAATGAAGCATCCAATAAAGAATTAATCTTAGGAGGATAATAGATAGCAAGTCAGTTCGTGATAGTAGTAGAGTAGTAGGATTATAGTAGTTATTTTAATGTTACATCAAGTGCATGTAAGATTTTAATAAGCCTACGGTGGCATGTTAGCTATTCTATATTTGTAATTTTTATGTGGTAGACCAATGAGCCAATTGTAACCATTATATGATCAATAAGAAGTTGTTTATTACTTTGTGTTAATTATATTATGTCAATGCTATGTTGCACGGTAAGACAAACCTTTCTCTGAACTCTTCATCTATGATTCATCAAAATTCCATCATGTACATGGATTTTCATCCTTCTCAAACAATAGACATAGGAAGACTAACTCAAAAATACTTGTAACCCTTGAATTCACAAGAGGATTAGTCTAAAAACTCCAAATTTAGATCCACCAAATCATGCAAAACACTAGGTTGAATCTTGGAGATTTCCATGCTTGCTAAGATGGCGTCCTTGCTATCTTTGCTTATATCCATAGTTTTCTTCCTAAAGGTGAGATCCATTAAAACTATGCCAGATGATGGTATATATTAATTAGTGACATGAAAGTCTTGGAACCAAGTACTTAGGGTTCTCCTCCAACTTGTAGTAGACGAGTGAAGGAATTGATGCTTTGATGCTTATTGTAATTATGACTAGGGTCACAGGTGGAATTGGGTTGGAGATAGATAGAGTATCGGTAGCACAAATATTTCACATGGTGATAGGTTCCCACAACCCTAAGATGACCATAGGTATGAAAAATTATCTTCTTGCTCAAACTTAGGGTGTTCAAATTGACATTTTACCTCTTGATTTATCTTCCATAGACTTCATGAGGAACTTTTCTTCTCATTTTCAAGCCTTGAATTTTTAGTATCAACTTCTTAATGTAAAATCTCATTTTCTCATAGTTTCTATATTTTTATTATTAGTAAATAATTTTGACTAAGATATTTTTTAAAAGGCTCAAACCATTGTACATTAAACTAAAGGAATTAGTGTTACCACAAACTACTTGTAGTATATATATCATCATCTAGTTTCATTCTTGTCGCGTCCTTCAAGGTCTCCTTGGTTGTGAACCACTTGTGAAGCAACCACTAAGGTTTCCTTGGAGGATTTTAATTGTGATCTCCATCATGAGGACCAAGTGGTTCCTTAATTCCTATGGGTTTTAATAAAAAATTGTGCTATAAGTATGAGGTGTAATGTATACATATTGGATAGAAACTAAAATTTGAATGTGAATCTTATTTTGGGTTGTTTAGAGCATACATTGGATCCCTCTTATTCCCACCATCTTGATTTTCTACCATATTAGTGCTCATTTAGTTTATTGTGTATTGATGTATCTAACATGATAAGTAGGGTCTACATAACTAGGTGCCCTTGCGGAATTCTAGAAATGTGTGTGAAATTGTGTGATAACTCAAAATTTAAACCACTTTTACTTGCATATTCTTGTCTAGCAAGATGTTAGTGGATTTCACACCTATATGAAAAAATACAAGCTCCATCAAGAGGTAAAGGTAAGATAAGACATCCATCATTTTTGTAACAATATTTAACTAGACCTTTCAAGTTAAATTCTTTTCTCTTTTCAAATAGAATGAGATATTGTTGATGATGTATGTACTAAGTTTTGCTTTTTAAAATTTATAAAAATGTATACTTAACAAAAATCCAATATAAATTTAAGATAATTATTATAAAACCAACAAAATACTCATCAAACTAATATATAAATCCCTATCTTCATGTCCATTGCACTTTTTCACTCTACTTAAATATATCACACTCTTCAACAAGGTGAATAATCAATAACAATGTTGGATCAACTCTTTTAAATCCATTGGAAACTCTTTAGGCATTTTTTGGTTGTAGATAAGAGTACTTTGATTTTTCTCATACCACTTTTGCTTGTATCTTAGTGGGGATGGACCTCTCCAAGGATTTTCATATAGACATAATTCTTAATGTTGCTAGTCGGTCTTGGACTAAAATATTTGATTATGAGGGGCTTCTCTTTTGTTGTAGGAGATGTAATGAAATAGGTCATGTTGCTACAGTCTATCACTTCAAAATAAAAAATTAAACAAGTTTATTGGTGGAAGGATGCCCTTTCGGATCATCTCTCAAATAATTCTCCTCAGGGTCAAAAAGAGAATGCTTCTTCAACTTCAATAGTGCCTCCTTCCTTTGCTACAAAATCTTATAAGAAAAAATATTTTTCTCCTCAAGGCCAAATAGAAAAAACAATTACACCCCCATTTCCAGCTTCATTGAAGAAGATTGAGGATCAAGAGAAAAATAAGGATCAATAAAAAATGGCTCATAACGTCAATACTTCTCATCCTTCTTCCTTGATGGCAAGTTTTGAGAATGGCCTATGGACCATTATGCAAAAGCCTAAAAGTGTTTCTCTCAAATTTGAGTCTAGTCCCCACCAAATGCTCATTGTTGCCCCTATGGCATCTTGTCTGTTTGGTGCCAATTGCTCATGCCTAACTTTTTCTTTGTATCTTTTTCTTTT
>VDFB02335624.1:0-27650 GCA_007258455.2 Sequoia sempervirens
AATTTGTACTGTGTTGACATCAATGACAACATTAATGACAACACCACCATACTCATTCATACTTGCAACAAAGGCTAGGGTTACAACTAGATATAGAATTAGGGTTAGGTTTAGGGTTATAATTATAATTAGAGTTAAGGTTAGAATTAGGGTTAGGGTTAGGTTTATGATTAGAGTCAGGGTTATGATTAGTGATAGGGGTGGGGTTAAGGTTAGGGTTAGGGGTAGGGTTATATTTAAGGTTAGGGTTCTAGGGTTAGATTTGATTTTAGGGTTAGGGTTAGGGTTAAGGTTAAAATTTGGGTTAGGATTAGGGTTATGGTTAGGGGTAGGGTTAGGTTTATGGTTAGGGCTAGGATTAGGATTAGGGTAAGGGTTATAGTTCAAAATAGGGTTAGGGTTAAGGTTAGGTTTAGGGTTAAGGTTAGAGATAGAATTAGGATTATTGTTAGGGTTATGATTAAAGATTGAATTAGGGTTGAGGCTATGGTTAGGATTACAATTAGGGTTAAGATTAGGGTCAGGGTTAGGAATAAGGTTTGGGTTATGATTATAGATAAAATTAGGGTTTAAGTTATTGTTATTGTTATGGTTAGGGTTAGGTTTACGATTAAGGTTAGGGTTATAGTTAGATATAGACTTAGGGTTAGGTTTAGGGTTAGGATTATAGTTAGGATTAAGGTTTGCATTAGGGTTAGGGTTACATTTAGGGATAAGATTAGGGTTAGGGTTACAATTAGGATTAGGGTTATAGTTAGAGATAGAGTTAGGGTTAGGTTAGGGTTATGGTTACAATTAGGGTTAGGTTTAGGGTTAAGGTTAGGGTTACAATTAGAGATAAAATCTTGATAGTTGATAAACAAAAATAGTCAAGTTTTGATATATCTTTAAGGTGCAGATGATTGTGTACCTACCCAAAAAATTTGGTTTGGCTATGCCTACAAGGAATGGGTCACCCAATGGTGATTGAGTCTTTCTAAGGGGGTCCTAATGGATTTTTTGGGTCCTCTAGTAGTGGATCTGAGCTTCTATTTTCTACCTATCCCATAGTCAAAATGTTGTAAATAAATCCTGTAGGTTAGTTTCTATGTCTTGACAAGAATGGTAACAATAAATGCAACAATACAAAATGGATCTTCAAGCTCTCTTCAACCCACTTTAAACCTGCAACCTGTACATTCACAAAGAGGGGAAATGTTGTGCCATATAGGGGCTTGCCTCGGTCAAACTCTGTGTTAGTGTTTCCACTTCCACAATGGCGATGTCAATGATAAAACCTTGAATGGAAAGGAAGGAAATGATGACTGAACACAATGTTGCAACTCACCACCCTTCAATGTATTCCTTGAAGGATTGAAGACATACACATATCTTCAAGGGTCTTGGATCTTATTTGCTTGATTTTCTTGAATAATTGAATGCTTGGAGACCTATAACAATGTTATCCTTCACATAGCATGAATATGAAAACACATAAACTTTGACAGATGTTGGATCTTGAATTGTTGTGATAATGCTTTGATATGTTGCTCTTGAATTGCTCTTGACAATAGTATTTTCTCTTGAGTATGTGCTATTTCTCCTTAGATTTCAAATGATAAAATGACTAGGTATTTATAGATGTTTATCCAATTTCTCAAAAATTAGATTCCAAAATTTGACACTTCATATTTGAATTTTGGACATTAAAATACCACCAGTAACATATTTAAATTTGGGTCTTGGCTAGGGGTTGGACCCATTTGACCTTGGGAAATTGGGTCCTAACCCAAACTTACAAGACACACTTGATCCAAGGTGTTTTAATGATTGAATGCATTCAAGTTTAATATTGGTTCCCTTTTGGAAAATGGTAAAAATAGGCTTTAGAATGCATAATTTGTCAAATTAGAAGCTTAATTAAGTCTAATAAATTAGGGGGCCAAAACATAATGTAAAAGTGTAAGTGTATACACTTTTTTACACTACAATGGTTAACTATCAAGTGGGGTAGCTTTTCTTACAAAAAAATTATCTTTGGGTTATTTAATGTTGATGTAATATTTCAATGTTCCATGCATATAGCTTTCAAAATACTAGTAAAAAAGTGTATTATAATATATATGGATAACTTAATTGTCTTCTCCAAGAACATAGAAGATCATATAGATGATCTTAAAAGAGGATTACAAATATGTATAGATCATGGGATATATCTAAATCCCAAGAAGTTTGTGTTTGGAGTGACAAAGAGAAGTTATTAGGTTGCCTAATTTTAGAGAAAGAAATTTCCATTGATTTTGAAATAATTAATGCCACCATGAAAATATAACCCCTTTCTAGCAAGAAGGAGCTAAAAGTCCCATTTCAATAAGATCAATTTCATTAGGAAGTTTATCATTGGATTTGCAAAAATAGCGATACCTTTGAATTCCATGCTAAAAAAAGGATACTGAGATAGAATGAACACCAAAAAATAAGGAGGCTTTTGAAGAGATAAAAAAATCCATTTCCAATGTCCCATTGTTGGTGAGTCTAGATTATACCAAACCCTTTTACATCTAATCATTTTACTTTGAACACATTTGTGTAGACTCACTAAGAGAAATGAAAAAAAACAAAAAAGACCAATAGCTTTCATGTGCACCCTATTCAAAGATGTTGAGCTAAAATACCCAAATTTGGAAAATAAATATCATTATTTAGTCAAAGCTATGAATAAATTCAGGCATTATATTTTGAAAATTTAATTAAGAGAAATTTTACTTTATTTTTTCATTAAAACTCTACTCATGTAAAATGAGGTGGGGGAAAGATGAGGAAAATGGATCACAATGCTACAATAATTTGATTTGGAAATCACACCCATGGAGCTTGTTAGAGGAAAATATTTGACTAAGAGCATGGCTAAGGTTGATCCAAACATATCCATTCATCAATTAGTAGTTGAAGAAGTTTCAAAGGATGAATGGTATACAAATACTATTCAATATCTATTGTATAATAAGTGTCAAGTGTACATGAACACCACTCAAAAGAGAGCTTTCAAGTTGAATAGAAAACATATATGATAAATGTGTGGTATTCATGAAAAATCATGAAGGATTGTATTTGATATGTCTAAGGAAAAATGAAGCAAAACAAGTGTTAGAAGAATTCCATGACAAGTTTGGAAGGGCATGTGGATCCATAGTTGCAACATCTCACTAGGTATTATGAGCCAAATATTATTGGATAATAATTTAGAGACATGTTGATTCATACAAATAATTACCATACTTGTTAGATATCAACAACAAGAGAAAAGAATCCAACTCAACCATTTCAACTTGTAATGGAAGCATGACCCTTGATGTAACATGGGCTTGATTTAATTGGGATGATCAATCCATTGCATTAAATTTAGAACATAGATACATTATAATGGTTACAAATTATTGTACTAGGTGGAATTAAGTGGAATGTTCTAAGCAAATCAACATGGACATGGTCATAAACTAGAGTATAACATCATAACCAGGTTTGGGGTCCCATATGCTATATTATGTGATAATGGCCCTACTTTCACCTCTTTGAAAAATTATAATTAGGATTTTGAATACAAGATAATATTTTAGTTTTAATATATCTATTATCCTCAAAGAAATGGAGTTTCCAAACCACTAATAAAAACCTCTTAGAAACAATTAAAAATTTCTAGAAAAGAACCCTCAAGAATGGCACACACTATTAAGATTTTCCTAATGGGTTGACTAAACTAGAGTAAAAAATTCCTTAGGAACTTTACCATATCATTTGGTACATGGATTAGATCCACTATTTACCATCAATCTTGTTAGGCTTTGCAAAAAAAAATGGTTTTAGTGTTCACTTCTTTTAGGGTTTATTCATTAGCCTAAAGCCCTTGGCCTTTATTTCAAAGCTTTTATGAATATAAGTTTCTAATTTGTAAGTGAATTGTTCAAATCATGAGCACCACTTAAGTTGTTCTATTAATTTCTCTAACCTTGTGCTCTAACTATCCCCACTTTTGGATCAATGGCTAGATACCATGCTTAAATGACCATTTTACATACCTTAGAGTTCATGCATTTAAGAGATTTGGAGGTCCCATTTTCCATCCATATGTTGAGTTTTGATTGCAATACACTCTAGTCTATGTATGTACATGGTTTCAAATTGAGTATATGTGCTAGATGTTGTGTTGTTGCATTGTAATAACACATGTCTTTAATGACTAATTTAAACATGAGTGGACTCCAACAAGTGCATATACTCGATGGATTGTTGGCACACTATTATTGGTTTGGTATATTCACTACTATTTTTTATCCAAGTGAAGGTGGGTCAAGTTCTATTAAATTTTTCCAAGTGGAAACTCTCCATTGTAGCACAATGCTCCTTTAAAACATATTTTTATGATTGATCCCACTTTCCACTTCTACATTGATCCCATTGGGAATAATTTATGTGTTATAAATGGAAATAAGAAAGGTACATGTGGATATTCCTTAAACTAGATCACACAAATGGTTCACAACACAACTTCTTACTATAATTTCCTTCCAAGGCCATGATGATGCACTGTGTTGATGCATGTCCTCCATGGTAAACAAGATCAAATTTCATGGATTTATTTGATTAAGCTTGAGACAAATTGTTGTAGGTGAATGAAAAATGAATAAAGATAAATTTTATAGGTGTCACCCTACAATTATTGTGTATGCTATCTTTCCAATGCAACTTGGCAAGTAGAATTTTTAAATCTTCTGTGTTGAGTTGTTTGACATGCACTAGGCATTAATTTGACCCTAAAAAAAAAGAATTGGTCCATATTCAAAGAAATAAACAATTCGTGGCATGCCATGCACATTTTCTCTCATACAAGAATTCAATGTTGAGGGTGGCTAAAAATATGGTTTATTTTTAAGTTTATATTATATGCTTAGGGTATCATTTTTATGCTCTGAAGAAGGAGATTGAGTGAGAATTATGCAACACATGACATTAAGTGATAGTTCTTTGTTGTGTACTCCAATTTAAGAAATTAAGTTGTTGATATAATGGGCATGTTTAATCTTTCCTTTCTATGCTTGTATGTGTTTTCTTAGTGCTAGGATTTTCAATTCAAGGGCATTGGGTATTTCCCTTGGCCCTTTTTCCTTTAGATTTTCCTTCCTTATCTCTATTGCTACACCCTATTTCTCTTCTTTCCCTCCTCCACAAGCATAAAAAGTATTATCCACTCATTTCCAAACCTATAAAGCCTTACCTATTGAAACCCTTGTGAAGTATGTATATTCTTTCATCATATTGTCTTGTTCCTTTGTGATATTCCAATCATCTCCCTTGTTATCCATCTCAAGAACACATCACATCCATTCTAGTTAAATAAACCCCTAGAGTTTTTGCTATCCACAACTTTAAAAACACCACATTCACTATCACCTAGGTTTAAATACACACATTTGTCTCCTACAATGCTTCTTATGGAACCATTTGGAATATAACCACTATGGGATTGATCGAGGTAATCTAACAAACAACAATAGTTATTTTTCTTATCCCTAGGTTAAATATAGTATATTACACATTTAGGAGAGAAAGTACATTGATTCTAGGTGGAAATAGAGCTAAAAATGTTAGAGGATCCTAGAAAATTGTAAGATCTTTTGATAGAGAACCACATGCACCAATTGTGAATAATATTTTCTATTTGGTTCCCTTGGTTGGACATACACACCCCCTATCATAGCCAAATTGATTTCAACACACTAATTTTCACACATGACATATCTTAGATTTTGTAGATTTCTACCATATGTACCTATAATAATTTCTAGTATGTTTATTCATCTAGATTTGATATTCCTCCATTAAAAAATGTGACCAAGAACACACAAATTGCATGCCTTTTATTTCCATGGAAAAATGTTGAAAGCATTTCCTATTATCCTCCACATAAATCACAAGCACACTTTAGATATCCTCTATAGGATTTCTCCCTACACTTTAATATTTCATTTAATTCAAGGCTAAAACAAACCATCAAAGGGATTAGCTGAGTAAATCTCTAAAAACCATTTAACCCATTCCCCCTTTCCTCATAGGTTTACTAGCATATAGCTTCGTAACAAAAACAACTAATTCTAGCATTTGCAATCATCATGAGGATCACAACAATCAAGCACCCATCTCTATAAAATTGCAAGTCCTTTTGAGAAAAAGATAATGAATCGCCTATATTTGGGATTGGTAGCATGCATCAGAGGTTAACAATGTGGTTCATGAGGTTAGGTCAATGAAATTTTAATCTTCATTCATTTATCCAAGTTTGTACACTCGTGCAAACCTTGAGGTAATAGGTGTGATTTCCTAGGTCACAATCACAACTTCCACACTATGATCTTTTATTTCAAAATCCTAGTTTTGAGAGCTTTTTCTACCTTCTTCTATCATTTGACTTTATTAGCTATTGAAACAAGGATGATTCCTAATCTTATCCATTTTTTTTACAAATCACAAGTTTCTTTCCCAACTTAGTGTAATTGTTTAAGTTTTCTTATTATTAATTATGGTTACAAATTTGATAAATGAAATGAATATAAATATAAATGTAATTACACAATAGCAAGTAGATAAACTCATCTTTCTCAAAAGTAATTTATTTAATCTTATAAGAAGTTTCAATTCTTAGTATTATGAGACTATGTCTAGTGTTCTTGTTATTATGTTATTGTTTTGTCTGATTATACATAATCTAAAAAAATATGTTGATTTGCAAATCTTCATAGTAAATCAATATTAGGTCTTTTGGATCCTCTATGTATCTCAAGTGAGACCTCTTTCAAGAGCGATATTTTTCTTCTAGCAAATATGTTGATGGAGGGTAGGTTTGTAAAGTATTGTCTAGATATTCTATGCAACAATTAAAATAGATCAATATTTTGATTCTATTATTAAGAACCAGTCAAGTTTTCTACTATAAGAATTGATATTATTTTTTCCCAATGATTTAACCAATTAAACTGAATCCCTTTGAATAAATCACATTTTAAAAGTGTGAATATAGACATGTATATTGATGATCTAATGGAGCATGTGGTATAGTTTTTGAATTTCCAAAGCCAAGCACTTTCTATTGGGTATTTGATGGTCACACTGGAGAAGATACAAAAAAAATTATTAGAAAGAATCTCTTGAATTTATTTGTTCAAGAATCTCATATTCCCAAATGTTGTTCAAAACAAAATGGCACTTTCTCATGAAATGCTCAATATACAGACATCCACTGAAAATTGATAATTTAAGGACCTTGTCTGAAGAGACAAGGATGAACAAAACTTCAAACTTGTTGATCAAAATTCATTGCCGAAAATCAGATCTAAAGAAAATGTTACAAACTGTATAAAACTTTGATACTCTATTTCGATGAACGCATATGCTGTTTTTAAATCCCATAGACTACTTTGAGTTACTAAATGTAATTAAAATCAATCATTCATTCATCCAAAGGTTATAAGGAATACCTACATTCTTTTGTTGTATTGTATTGACAACAAGATCTGCCAACACTCCGACAGCTCTTAGTTTGGTCTGCCCACAACAGAAAAATGCGAGATACTTATCAGAAGATTAGAGCTAAAATATTGGGTTCTTACATGAAAGAGCGCAATTATTAGGGATTGAGTTTTTAGTTGCACTGGCTGTTGTAATGTCAGACTGAATACTATGTTAGCAGACATCACATAAGCTATGACATCATTAAATGTGCACGCAAGCTGACGTATTTGTGACAACGACCATCTATGCAAGCTAACAGATAGACATGCAAGCTTCATTTATTCCAATGGAAGATGAACATAACAACGTCCAACCTGCATTAAAGGCGAAAGTATTGTATGCTGGTGAAGATAGTTTGAAGGAAACCACTCTGTACGCAGCTTACAAGTTTACAGGTTATTCATTTAAAGATTTTTATAATTTTTATTATTTTATTTCAACTTTACAAAAATTACAAGATAGATAAACACTATGATAATAATGAAGTGCTTCTCAAGATTGAGAGTGGTTGTTCTCCATAAAAAATTGCATGTCTAGAACATTATAGTATAATTTTAACATACAATACCATATCATTTTCTAATCATATTATCCATATGTAATACCCCTCCATGTCAGTTGTTCTGAGCTTGTGTGTGAGTTTTTGTGTGTGTTTTATTGATTACTTTGTTATTTGATTATGTGGAAAATATAATATGTTAGTAATCATGTTTAAATAATTAATTAAATTATAAGTGATTTGCAAAGTTATTTAAAAATATGATTAGAAATTAAAATCATAATCAATTAAGTTAAATCAAATGATTTAGAACAAATGATCAAATTAATCTAATTCGTTAAAAGTAAAAGTGATATTATTAGATAAATTGATTTAAATTGTTGAAGTTAATAATCATTATGAACAAAATAGTCTTGAAAAGATAATTATTTTAATAAGAAATTTAAATGGATAAGGAAATAGGAAGCTGAAGTGTTTTAAAGCCAAAAATGAAACTTCACCTATAGAGCATTTGGAAGTCGAAGAGAGCTGGAGAATATGAAGAATAAATAAATAAAAGTTGTGGTAGTTTGCAAAAATATTAATGGTGTTTTGAAGAAAATTTTGTAAATAGTTGTTTTTAATTATTTTAATATGCATGTGTTTATTTAAATTGATTGTGGAAATGATAAATAAATAAATAAATAAAAAGCTCAATCTTTTGTGGATTCGAATGGATTGGAATTTTATTTTTCAAAAAGAAGTGACTTTTGGCATTCGCTAGAAAAAGAAATGGAAGAGACTTTGGTGTGAGATTTTATTTAGAGGATTTTGAATTGGAAGGGGGGTTGCACTCTCTTGGGAACAGATTTTGGAGAATTTGGCAGTCATCTTTCTGATATAGTATTGCGTTCTTTTATTCTTCTGAGAATTCATGTGAGGATTAAGATTTAAGTTTGAGGGAGGATCTTGGAGCTGCTGCTGGAAGGATTGGATCAGCAAGAAGGATAAAGCTTCAACAGTTATCTACAGGCGCAGGACGCCAGGTTCTCCTTCTTCTTTTAAATTAGTTTCTTTATAGCATCAAATGAAATAAGAATTCCTTGCTGTGAATGAAATTTTCTCTTGAATTGAAATTTAATGCTTGTAGAAAATTCTCGAATCTTTAGAAATGCTTTGGACTATTTTTCAATCAGGAAAGCTTTACTGGGGTGGGACTGTTATTGATTTAAAGTGAAATTTTGTTGGGATTCTGGAATTGAACAGTGTTACTGTAGTTTTGTGTTAAAAATAATAGTGAACCAGTAAAAGAATAAGCTCATGACTGTGAATTCGAGGTTGTGTAAATTTCCATTTGTAGATAAATTTTACAAATATATTCTGTGTTTAAATATTTATATTTATTCAGATATATATATATATATATATATAAATGTAAAAATAGCATCAAAAGAAAAATTTAATTAAGATTCAAGTTTCTGTTGTATTATATTTGTTTTGAAATTATAAAATAAATAAATAAATAATCTTTGTTTTGAAATTATTTGTATATATATATATTAAACTTATTTATTCAGATTCCACTGATTATTTAATTTTGTCAAAATAAAACATTCTGTTTCTTTTTTAAAATAAAACAGAATCTGTTTAAAATGGAAATAATAATAAAATAGAAAGAAATCTGTTTTTTGTTATTGATTTATTAAATTACCAACTATAAGAAGATAAGTTAGTAGAAAAATCAATTTATGAATATATGGCAGCATTGATTTATTTAATTCTTGTTTTGAGTGAATATTTTGAAATAGAAAGGAATTCCTATTAATTTGTTAAATTGTGAAATTTGATAGGATAATATAGTAGAAGGGCAATTTATGAATATATATATATATATATATATATATATATCAGCATTGATTGTCTAATTCTTATTTTTAAATGTGTATAGGGTGGAAATAGAATTTAATATAAAATTGAATAAGTTATTTTATTTATGAAGTTAAGTCTTGTAGATTTGTTGAATTCTTAGAAAAGATTTATTCTCTTTCTACTTTCCTTCCTTCAAAAGAATTAAAATATATATAGATATAGTGGTTTTAAAAAGGTTTTTATTGTGTGTAAATTTATTTAGATAGATTTAAGATTTTAAGGTGGTAAGTTCTAATATGTAGTTTGGGTATTTAGAGTATGGTTATTATTATTATCATTTTAAGTATAACAAATGGTCTTAAGTGGTTGGCGCAATTACTTTAAATATTGGAATTGAGTGTTAGGTTAGTGAGATGAAGGGAAGTGGAGATAATGTTTAAATTTATGTTTTGTATATAAGTGGTTATGAAATGGTAACGAGTTAACTACCCAACTATTAAGTAGTTTTCAATTATGTTGATAAATGAAAAGGGGAATTTAAATGTATGGGCATGGTTAGAGATTGATTAGGATATTCTCGAATTGGATAGTTTATTGGTGAAATGGGATTGTAATCTTTTGAAAGTTGACTTCTTTTATATTCATTTCATGGTTGGGTTGTAAGTTCTCTTTATGGATAAATATTTTAGAATACTTGTGATGGTTATCTTGGTTTGTTTTAGTTAATTGAGTAATTCTGTTGGGGGAAGTTGTAAATTTATTTAGTTCTGGTCGTTAATTGATTGGTTAATAAATTTTGTTCTCATTTGAATTTGTGGTTGTTGTTATGCAAGTGTTTTTGTGGGTTGTGAGTGGTTGAGTATTTAAGGTGTTCTTTAATCGGTTCCTTGGATGCCTGGTTGCATGCTTTTATCTCTGTTATTGAAGGATTTTTTTTGGACGTTTCCGTATTGGTGTGAATGCCTTTGGAGATCAATTTTGATTCAAGGAATCCTTTGTCATTTAATTTGTGTTGCAATGTAACTGGGAACTTGTGTTTTGGTTTATCAGTTGTGGATAGTTGATCTTCTTGAATTTTTAATTTATTTTGTATCTAAGTTGATTATGTAGTCTGGATGGAGTTGTTGATCTTATTTTAATGTATTCACTCATTATATTTAAATTGAAAATAGTTCTTGTGGGCTTGCAATTATTGTTGTCATTGCCATGTTGTTGATTTTATGAAGGTGATTTGCGTACCATCATAAGGGGATTCTTGTGAGGAGAAAATTAAGGTCTCCCATGGAATACCTAGTTGGTGGCTTTTGGTTTCATTAAGTGATTTCGTTGAATTAAAGGTTGATTTTCTTGTGCGTTTTCCTATTTGAGGTGACACCATTGTTGATCTGTGGATGGGTCTTGATGAATCTTCCCTTTTTATGGATTTTCTGATTTGCTCGCATATTTGAGGAAATTTTACCCTTGTGTTGGAATTATTGGAGAAATACTCATGTTGCTTCACTTTACCCTTGTTTGTGGGTTTTCATTCTTTTGGCTTCCATAGGTTTGAGATGTTTGATAATTGATGTTATCTCTCTTTATGTCCCTTGATGTGGCAAGTGTTCTGGTTTCATGATTTTGAAAAGGGTTGTACAGGAATTGTTGAGACTTTGATTATGTATTTATAGCGAGATGGGTAATGCCTCGCAGGTTTCTCAGTTGTGATCTAATATTCTTGTTATATTGTACAACCCTTGGTTTCTTGGTTTTTATGTTGTTGGGTCTCTAGGGAGAGTGGCTCCTCGTGGGGGCCGACGCCCCGCGTAAGGGGAAGAGCACAGGAGAACCCACGAGTGAGTTGGTAATCAAGTGAAAACCTAATAATTAATTTAGGAGGGTTGGGTAGTAACATCATAATAAGATAAAAAAAATGGATGCCTCGTCTTCATTAGTGCTTCCGTAGACTAATGGAAGGCTGAGAAGGCCGTGGTTGGCAAGGTCATAACCTCGTCCTCATGAGAGGTTATCGGCTCCGCATGAGCTACCCTATGGTGCCGACGCCTCAAGTAGGAGGAAGGGCCAGGAGATCCATAGATGGGGGCCGGCGCCTCAGTTTGGAGGAAGGGCTAGGAGAACCCATGTAGGCTATGCGATGACACTCTCCCCTAGTTGCCCATGTGTTTTACTTTATTGTGTTCCTCTGGAAGTATGTTATGGGAGTTGGTTTAGATTGTTGTTTGAATTGATTTAAATTGATTTATGATTATTGTTTTAATATATCTTTGATGTACTTTGTGGTCTTGTATGTTCTCATTGATATTTATGACCTTGTACTTTTATGGTACTGTGTTATGATGTTATTGTATTGTTTAGTGCAATTTGGAATTGTATTATGTTTATTAAATCAGTTTGATTTGAAAGTGTTTCATGAACTTCCTTTGGTTACTTGTTTACTGATTACCGCTTTGTTTAATGTGATGAGATTTATGACTTTAAGTTATTATGTTGTCTCTTGGATGTTGTTGATTATGTCATTATAATCTTTGAGTTTTATGATACTTTTGAATGTTGTGGAGTCTTGTGGTTTCCGTGTTTGGATGTTCTTGGTTGAGGACTCTTCTTGTCATCTCCTAGCACGGGGGGTGGGTCTTCGGACTCACATGGTCGGGTGGAACGTGCTAAGCACCCCATTGGGTCCCTAGTCGAGGATCGAGAGGTGCGGATTGGTGCGGTTGCAGCGACTCCAGAATTGTATCCGTTATGGAGCCAGTTTTCATCTATTCATTGTATCGTGTTTCTTATTGTATGGTTTCCGTGCATATTGGAAACACTTTCGTATCATTGTACTTCTTGAATATTGTATTGTAATGTAACATTAAACCTTATGTGGCTATTTGCAGTTGATATTCAATGTGTTAAGCTAATTATGTTTAAGTTGTACTTTCTCAAATGGTTTCTTATCAATGATTATCATGTATGTGTTATATTTGTTCATGTTTTCTTTGTTATGGATTATATCTTTGGATTTTATTCTTTATTGTCGTTGTGTGGATCTCAGTCTCGTAATGACTCCTCGTGTACCCCAAGGGATGTATATGTTAATGAATCTACTTAAATAAAATTCATGTCATGTCTTAATGTGTATTACATGTAGGTTATGTTTACTTTAAAAAAAAATAAAAATAAAAAAATTGTGCTGTAATTATTGTTTAATTATCCTTTGGGGTTCGCACGATGGGGCGTTACACCATACAAAATTATACGTATAGGTTATGGTGATGGAACCAACAACAACTACTAACTTTAACATTTTTACCATGCCATTTTTTATGTCACAATCAAGCTTAATTTAAAAAATAATAATTTATACCACCCAATCAAATAAATTTGCCAAATTTTTAAATTCCTATTTCTCTTCTGTAGAATCAGATATCTATGAGTCATTTGTAGAGAGAGGAAAGCAACTAAAATCCAAGGGACATGGTTGCACTATCTCCTACTTTTAAATTCTCTTTTAACTTCAATGAGGAAATGGGTATTTGAGAATAAACTCACTGTAGTAAGGGTATTGTCAACTTCAACACTGGCTTATAACTTTTCAAAGATTCCTATGAAAACCGCTCTCAAACTTGTACATGCTAGCCATGAATTTCTTCTTTCATGCTATAAATGATGAGAAATTAATTTAAAGTTTTGTATTGATCAAAATAATATAATAGTGACTTCAAGTTCTCTAAGTTTTGGCTTACTTTGATGTATGTAGGATACATGCACATTGTATGATTTTGGCAACACTCTCTTCTTCATTTTTATGAGCAAAATGTTAGGTGAAGCTCAAGTAAAAGAATGGCATTACTCAGTATTTAGACATTTCATATTTCAATGATTTTAATTCTCTATTTGTCATGTATTATTATTTCAGAGCTTTTTTTTTTGTGTGCGATAGATTTATAGAAATAAAAATTTAGAATATTTTAGTGTATTTGGATTGATTTTTCTGTTTTACATATATTGTATGAAGTTAAATCTTACATATATTCTTCGTACATTTCTAATGGACCAGCAAATACTATCAAGAAAAGAATACAATCTTTAGAGTTTGAAAGTTCATATTGTCCATTGTACTATCCATTTGAGCATAAACAATGTAGTAAAAAGATCTTTTTGCTTATAGTCCTTGTAGAATTATTGAATGATCTCGATTGCTACAAGCTTCCTTACATAACTAATGGTATCATCAATTACTTCTAAGCAAATATATTAATAAATATCCCACTATACTTTTGCTTTAAAAAAAATTATAATGTGAAATAGTATGTATATAATTACTTTTATAAATATACTGATATCCTTAATGTTTATAACGAGATCAAAACAAGTTTGTATCTACTGCAACTTCTATCTTATATGATTGTGGGGAACACAATAATAAATAAGAATATTTTTTTATCTTTTTATAATTAACAATGATGTATAGATAAAAACAAGTTTAATACTCATATTTGCTCACAATGCACTATCTTATTAAACATGTATGCATGATGTTGAAGTATTTCAAAAAAACACTAGTCAAATGTAATTTTTCCATCTAAAACAAATATAAGTAAAAGCAGTAAATAATTATAAAAATGATGAAATTTGTTGATTTTAGAAGCTAAGGTAATTGAAAAAAAAAGAGTCACGCACACACACACACATTATATGTGTGTGTGTTTGTGTGTGTATGTGTGTATGTGTGTGTGTATATGCCATGTATCTATATATATACACATGAATATATAAAGACATGTATATATACATATATAAAAACACATATATATATAAAGAAAGAAATAAATACAATTAATTACTACTTAATTTTAATAAGAAAAAATAAAAATAAAATAGATCCAAAATAATTTTATTGGAGTAATGACAATTACAAGAAATGTATCCTAGGAAGACCGCTATGCTCAATTATATTACTTTTCAAATAGCTTACAATATACTCTTTGAGTTGTAGTGCTTTAGTAGAGAAAAACACTATAACTTATGATGTGTGTTATGAAACATCATAAGACATCTTTGGTTGGAGATAGTAGAACCAAATTAGAACATCCAATTTGGTGAGTGGTTTATAATGAGGTTATGATAGTTGAAAGGAATATGCTATTTTAGCTTGTGGACTCACCTTGAGATTAAGGATTTGGGAAACACTTTTTGTGTGGTTATAGCTCATGGTTTTTTAATGATGGTTTTGTGTATTATATCTCCTATATATTAGCTTCTTGATATGGAGGTTGTGAGTAGATATTTTTCTTTACATTGTTAAGTTGTCAAAATTCCTTTGGATCTTTTGTTGGTGATACTTCTATTAAGTCTTTCTTTGCAAGTTTCTTGTAACTAGTTTGTTTCCTGAATAATGCATTAGGTTGCTTTGGAGTGTGGGGTTTTTCCCACATAAACTTGTGTTAATTTGTATATTGTTTATTTTATGTTTATATGTGTTTCTTCATTTTTTAATTATTAAAATTTGTACAACACTCTCCTCATTATTTTAGTGTAGGAAGTGTTTCCATGTACCTTTCTTACTTACAATATTTGTGAGTTGAATTGGTTAATTTAGTGTTTTAATTAGTTCATATATGCTTACATCTATGTGTACATAGGCCCCATGAATGCCATTAGGGTGCAAGGATTTGTATATCCCATCAAACCCTATATAGTAGCTTTATTTTCATTACTAATAATACACATTATTACTCTCAAATATTTTCATGTTTTCTTGGATGAAACATTGAATTCCTTTTGAATCATTTTTTTATCTTTTCACATTGTTTCAACAAGATAAAAAGAAGTAGAATCAACATGCTTTTTAGTAAGATAATTAGTCATTTTACACCTAAGTTTTTATCATCATATATGCACCTTCTCAACAAGATAAAAATATTTAGACCTATAAACTTTTAGTTGCCATAAAATTATACTTACTAATATAATTATGAATCACTATGTAGCTAAAATGGAGACTCCATGTTATGAATCAATTAAGAAGGTTATAAATTTGAAAGACAAATTATAAATGATAAAATAAACATGTGTAATTTGAAATACATAACTTGTGTGTCTCAACTTGCACTTTTCTTTACCAATATTTATTTATATAATATTTATTTTTCTAATGTACAAATTCCAATGAAATAATTAAAAAAAACCTTGTAAATAATCTAAGAAGGTTAGAAATTTGAAAGACATCTTACAAATCATAAAATAAACGTGTAGGTTGAAATACACATTATGTGTTTAAATTTATATTTTAATTCACAAACATTCAAATTACATAATACTCAATTTCCAATTTATGAATACAAACATTTCAAATATAAAAAAAATATGACTCGCCTAAGAAAGTCATAAATTTAAAACACATCTTACAAGTCATGCACTAAATTTGTGTAAGTTGAAATATGTTCATTGTACTTCTCAACCTACAATTTTCTTCACCAATATTGAATTAAACATTTTTTTTAGTAATGTATGCATCATGAAAGAATGTCAAAATTTTGAAAGACATTCTACAAATCATTACCTAAATATGTACAAGTTGAAATACATATTATGTTTTTCAACTTGTAAATTTTTTCACGAACATTCATTACATAATATTTTCTTTACCAATGTATGAATCCAAACATGTCAAAAGCAAAAAATATAAATCACCTAAAATTGTAAAAATTTGAAAGACATCTTATAAATCATGAACTATGTAGTGCCCCTCATACTTTTCTTTGATAGATTGACAGTTGTTTTGTTTTGGGTTGAGACATTATGACACTTTGTTTGATGCAGACTCACTGGTATGATGATAGTTTGATGATACTTATATTTCTGGTGTTTTATGCCTATGTTATGACTAGTATATGGACTTAATTGATTATGTGGATTAATATTATTAGGAGCATCATGTGATTATCCGATGATTGTTCTTATCTTGTTGTTAAGCAACTGATTGTTATGCGTTGATGTGGTTACTTGTTTGATGTGTTTTTGTGAAAGGGATAGTGTCACATTACTCATTCGTGAGTACCCTACTACCCTACGATTTCCTTTCACGATGTGCTTGATTGTATGTTTATGTATATGCTTGACCGCTTTATGTGTTGCAGGTTGCAGGTACCGGGCATCGACTCCACCTAAATTGACAGGTCTGAGCATGCCTCAAAACCCAATGAAATTGTTGAATAGAGGTAGCACTTGGTCTCGTATTTCAGCCATCATCCTTGAAGAGGATGAGTATCCGATTTTCACACCCTTTCAGTGTTGTCCATATGGTGGGTTTGGTCCATCAATGTTGTTGTGGTCTTGTTTTTTGACTTCGCTTTGTGGTCAGGTATTGTTGGGTATTTAGTCCATTTGATTTAAATTTGGTCGATAAATGTTTCTGAATAATTATCGCATTAAAAAAAAGAATTATTATGTTAAAAGGTATTTTTGATAAGTAAAAATAAATTATAATGTAAAGTTGAAGTTAATAAATAAAATATTAAAAGGTGATTATTAAGTTTAAATAAATTAGAATATGTGTAGTTGAATAAATATAAAAAATAAAGATATAAATAGTTGTACTGAACAATAAATATAACATAAAATGATTAAATAAAAAAAGGTTTGCATGCAACAACGTGCACTAAAAAATAGTTAATGAAATTGGTTATTTTTGGCAAAAGAAAAGGGGATTGGAATTAAAATTTGGAAACAGTCTTGTTGGGTTCCCGTGAATAATTTTGTATTTTTGGAAATTTTACATTCTGTTAGTTGAAAGAGTATTTTCCTGCAAATTTCAAGTACTGGGAATTTTGGGATTGGAACTCTATAAAATTGTTTGGGGTTTTTGAAGTGATTGGAGCTACAACTTGGGAATTCAAAGCTTGACATCGAATCTTCAACCATGCCAATCGATTGAATCCAGGTTCCATTGCTTTCTGAATTCTAACTCTGTTTTTGAAATAGAACATTTCTTTGTTTACTTAATTTTTAAATTGAAACACATAGAAAATTGCATTTTCTAAAGATTACCAAAGCCTCTTTATGGAAATTGTTTTGTGCGTATTCTATAAAATTATTGCAGCCCTTGAAGCCACATTTCTTCTGGGTATTTTGTTTAATTCGTTTATTCTATTTATACTTCTTCAATTCGATTATTTTCCTGAAGGTTTTTTAATAAACCCAATTTGTGTATATCTTGCAACCATTGCATTCAATGTGATAGAATATGCCTTCCCCTGCCAAATGCATTTGCTTGAAATATTTTAAAGCCTATCCATTGAATCTGGTTACGTGCCCTCTATATTTTTCACCTTTTTCCTTCGACATCTATTTTTTTAAGCCATAGACCATTGTATCACAAACTGTGTTATTGGTTAATTCCTGTGAATTATTTTTCTTTTATGAATTCATAGACTCCTCTATTATTTGTTTGGGTGGACAAAGCATTGATTCCTTTCATTTTCCTTAGGTTTGCTGCTTCAGCAATGACTAGGGTTGAGATTGTATGCACCTTCGTTCTCTATTTTCTTTGAATTCACCCTTGCGTCATACTCTTATCTTTGGAAATTTTGATTTTATTATTTCTATAGTTGTAATGTATCAAGCTTGGTACATTGCAATTTAACTCATACACCTCATAATCCACATTGAATATTTTAAAATCCATGCAATGGATAAATCTTGGCTTGTGAATTACATTTAATATGAGAATGTAGTATTCACTGGAGAGATTACGCTTGAAGTTTGATTTGCATACATTGTATATAGTAATTAAAGAGTGCACTTGCGGTGGGTGTTCACTGTATAAGCTCCTTATTTGGCATTTCGTTCCATTTCAACTTGGATATATTAAGTTTGGTATTTGATTAAATATATATGTGTGTGTACATGTATATATCTATATATATATATGTGTATTTTTGTAGTGCCATATGATAATATGATATAATGTCAGTAAACTGCATTCTATTTTAAAATAGATATATATATATATATATATATATATATCTCTGTGTGTGTGTGTGTATGTATGAATGTATGTATGTATGTATATGTATATATGCATGTATAAATATTATAATTTTAGTAAAAGAACAATTCTGCCTATGAGATTAAAAGATTATGTTAGATAAATGAAGTTGGGAGTTAAATAGTGGAAAATGATTTATTTATATATTTAGAGCATTAAAAGATTTGACTAAATGAATGAACTAGATTATCTTTGCATTGATTATTGAATGTTGATTGCTTCTATAATGATTTAATAGTTCAATTGTAAATCTACCATGCAATTAGTTATTGAGTACAATTGTGAATTAGAGGCTAAGTGAATGTGTTTTATGAGATGGGGAAATAAGGTTTTTCATGGATGTATTGTTTGTTGGATCATATGTAATGAATATTGTTTTTTATTTTTGATGTTGGAGTGATTTTGGATTTTTTTTTAAGTGGGAGTCATTGTGCAAGTTGTTAAGATTGACTTCCAAAGGCTTAAGAGGAAGTATTTTGCATGCATGGTTTTATGATTGTTTCGTCTTGGAAGTGGTTGGTAATGTTTGAGTTGTGTGCAAGAGGGTCAATGCCTTGCACTATGTATAGTTTTATATGATTGTGATGTGTTTTCAAGATGGTCAATGCCTTGCTTGTTTGTGTAGGGTTTACTAATTGCAAGTAGGGGGAGTGGCTCTCAATGGGGGCCGAAACCCAAAGTAGTGTCTAGGAAAATCCATTGGATAGTTTCTTAATCCAGTGATAACTTAATAATGGATTAGGGGAATGGGTATATTACACATTAAACATGATAATGGATGCCTCACCCATGCCTGTAGTGCTTGTTTAGGCTAAGGATGGGTTGAGAAGGCTTGGTTGGAAAGATGAACTTCTTTGTCCTCATGAAAGGAATGTTGGTTCCACATGTGTCACCCTATGGGGTTAGGACCTAGTGAGAGGTTTACCAAGACAACCATAGATGGGGGTCGGGGTCTAGTGAGAGACTACCAGGACAACCATGTCAGGACCATGCAATGTCACTCTTCCCTATTGTAGTCTAGTATTCCTTAGTTATGTTTTCTCCTTTTTCTGTGTGAATGCCTCTTGAAGTGATGTATGCATTTTATGTGATGTTAATGTTGTTGCAATGTTGTGTTGGAACCATCTATAGCCTTGTTTATGTTAGCCTATTGTCTTCTTGCTTGATTTTTTTTGGTGGGACCTTGTGTTATCTCCTAGAATGGGGGGGTGGACCTCAGGGTTCCACATGGTCGAGAGGTTGGTGATTTTCCTCCATTGGGTTTCCCTGCTGCTTCTTCGTGTGTGTGGAGGTTGTAATTTGAGTAGCGGTTGCTAGATCATGTTCTAGTTCATGAAGACAATATTTTATGTATATGTAATGGATTTTACTCTAGTTGTACCATCTATTATATTTTGATGTACTCTTCCCTGATGTATTCAAGGAAGCATTGATGTAACATTTGTGATGATGTAACAGACAGTGATGTACTCTCTTGTAATGGAAAATGTTAGTGATGTATTTTGCATATGATAGTTATTTAAAATGATCTTAAATGTTATTTATCTATTGAGATGTTATGGAAGTGATTAATGTAGGATCTTATAATGTGGTGAATTAAAAAAAATAAATTATTGTTAGTTAACTCATGTTATCATTGTAGTTAATGGAATGATTCTTGTTAGCTTGGTTGATAGTTATGTTAGTAGTGTAGTCATGGAACCTTAGAGGACTTAGGTTTAGATTATGCGTTATCTTATATTATGCAATCTAATGTGTATTTCTTTTTTTTTTTTTAAAAAATTGTTCCGTTATTTAGTCCTGTTGTGTGTTGTCCTTTAGGGTTATATGGCAGGGCATTACACATGGTATTAGAGCTAGGTTCTAACACTAGGTACTCTAGTTTTATAGGAGCCCATTATGTTGTCTTAGTTGCTTTGACTCTGGAGATTATGTTTCCCTTTTGTAATCTTTTCCTAACAACCTGAGACTTGTCCTTTGGTGGTGTCTTTGTAGGATGATGCCTAGGGGTTGAGGTCAAGGTCAGGGACATGGTAGAGGTTGTGGTGGTGGCTACGGGGCTAACCGCTAGAACACCCCATCTCAGAGTTTCCACAAAAGTGATTATGAGGAATAATAGAGTTCTCAGAATGATCAGGAAAGCGAGGGTCAAAATCTGGGTTACCCAGAGTTATAGGGAGCTTAGTTGAGTCATTTTCTTGAGGAGGTCCTTGCTCATCTAGGTCCTAGATAGGAGGTTAATCAACAGGTGGATAGGGAAAGAGAAAGGTCTCTTAGGAGGAGAGATGTTATAGTAGAGCCGGAGACGATTTTACCAGGACATATGAGGGATATCTTGAAAGCATGTCCTCCTATCTTCAATGGTTCTAGTGGTGGATTGGAGGCATAGACATGGTTGATAGATATGAACAGGTTTTTTTCTATGCATTTGTATGGTAGTAACACCAAGGTGAGATGTTCCATCATGCACCTTAGGGGTTTTTCCTCTACATGGTGGCAATTGGAGGAACAAAAATTACATTTGGATATTGGTTTAGTTTCTTGGGAGATGTTTTTGGAGAGGTTTAGAGCTTGCTTTTTGTGAGACCACTTGAGGCAATGTCACACTGATGAGTTTCATGAGTTGAGGAAGATGGCTATGTTTGTGGAACACTATGAGCACAAGGTCTTTGGGCTTAAGCAGTATATAGGCATTGGTGATGATGAGGCTACGTTGTTTCAACACTTCATTAGGGCTTTGAATGACTGTATGATTGGGGGAGTCTGTGTCTTCAAGCCAAAAACCATGGAAGTGGAAGTAGAGAAGGCTCATATAGTAGAGGAGAATTTGGCCATGGCATTAGGAGGATAGACATGTGTGCAAACTGGTAGTGTGCCTCCAATAGGCTTGCAGTCCTAAGGTGGTCAATCTTAGGCAGCGAGTTCCTGTAGGATCCATCATGAACTCATTAAGGGTGGCCAACAACAACAACATGAACGTTCCCAGTTGAAACCTAAGAATTTTTAGTCTCAACAAGGTGGTGGTTCTCAGTTTGGGAAAAAATGGAGTTGGCAGTGAGCCAAGCATTATCATCCTGACCAGTCGGCTCAGAGCACATAGTCTGTAGTCAGTAGAGGTAGTTTTCAATAGTCCAGTATACCCTTAGGTAGCAGGGGGTATGGTAGAGGTACATGATGTTTTTATTGCGGCCACGAGGTCCATATAATTAGATAGTGTCCTCAGAAGAGCACATCAAGATTCAGTTAGAGGTTGAAAGCTTCAGAGCTGATAGTGGGTGATGTAGGCAGTTCTCACAAAGTGTTTGCAATGGTTGATAACTGCCAGGCAGAGCATCAGGGCACAATTGTGGAGACCACAAGTGTGTTGTAGGGTATTGGTCTTTCTATCCTTTTTGACTCTGGTGCTTCTGATTAATTCATTTCCCCTTCTATAGTGGAGTGATGTGGATTGCTGGCAGCAAAGCAAGATGATAGGTGGTAGGTCGAATTGGCCTTCAGAGCTAGAGTAGTGGTAGAATCCCTTGTGTATGGATATGGATTGAGGATTGGTACTCTCTTTACCATGGTGGACCTTCGCATCATACACCTAGGATCTTATGATATAGTGTTGGGCATGGATTGGTTAGATGCTCATCAAGCAGTGATAGATTTCCAATGTAAGTCAGTGTAGTGTGTGAATGATTCAGGTAGAGAGGTAGAGGTAGTTGGCATTTAGAGGCCCATCTCTGTGTGTATGATTTCTACTATGAAGTTGAGGAGATGTATGCATCATGGTTCCCAGTTGTTTGTCGTGATGGTTAATGATTTGGAGTTAGGGGATAGTTGAGAGGTGTCCCTCAACAATCATCCTATCCTTAGGTAGTATGCAAATGTCTTTCCTAGTGAGTTTCCAGGGATGCCACCTAAGTGTGACATCGATTTCAGAATAGATCTTGTACTCAGAGCAAAGCCTATTTCTCGAGCTCTATATCAAATGACCACTCAAGAGCTTAAGGAGCTTCAGTTGCAGCTAGAGGATTTTTTGGCTAAGGGGTTCATTCGTCCTAGTATCTCTCCTTGGGGAGCACCTATCATTTTTGTGAAGAAAAAGGATGGATCCCTTCGGTTGTGTATTGACTATTGGAAGTTGAATAAGGTGATGATGAAGAATAGATATCCCTTGCCAAGGATTGATGACCTCTTTGATCAGACTAAGGGAGCCAAGGTGTTTTCGAAGATTGATCTTAAATCGGGGTATCATCAGTTGCGTATCTTTGAGGCAGACACTTGTAAGACTATATTTCACACTCAATATGGGCACTATGAGTTAACTATTGTGCCATTTAGATTGATGAATGCATTTTCTATATTTATGAGCTTGATGAATGGAGTGTTCCGCACCTATCTTGGCACATTTTTCCTTGTGTTATTGGATGACATTTTTATTTATTCGAGGACTATGTAGGAGCATGAGGAGCATTTACGATAGGTATTGTAGTGTCTGAGGGAGAATTAGCTACATACAAATTTGGAAAAGTGTGAATTATTTTAGACAGAGGTGAAATATTTGGGGCATGTAATTTCTGGAGAGGGTATTATCGTTGATCCTTTGAAGATTCAAGCCATCATAGATTGGCCTGCGCCCGCTAATGCTGCTAAGGTTCACAGTTTTATGGGCTTAACAGGTTATTATCGATGGTTTGTGTAGGGATTTTCAAGGATAGCTCACCCTATCACTTCCCTTCAGAGGAAAGGGAAGAAGTTCATTTGGTCAGAGTAGTGTTAGGCAGCCTTTCAGACTCTCAAGGAGAGGTTGACTAGTGCACCTATTCTGGTAATTCCTAATCCTACCGAATATTTTGTGGTGTGTACTGATGCATCTTTGGAGGGTTTAGGAGAAGTATTGATGCAAGATGGTCATGTGATAGCCTATGAGTATCACAAACTCAAGGATAACGAGTTGAACTATCCTACACATGACTTGGAGTTAGCTGCCATTATTCATGCTTTGGTGAGATGGAGACATTTTCTTTTGGGGCATTGGTTTGAGTTGCATAGTGATCACCATAGTTTACAGTACATTTTCACACAACCAAACTTGAATGCTAGGTAGAGGCGGTGGATGGAATTCTTGTACGAGTACAATTTTGAGGTCAAGTTTATCCAAGGTAAGGAGAATTTTGTGGCGGATGCTCTTAGTTGGAAGAGACATGATCTTTTAGCAGTGACTCTTGGAGTAGGTTTGAGGAGGCAGATCCTTGTAGTGCTTCTCGCAGACATTTGGTATCATGAGGTGAGGTCTGAGGTTGATTCAGGAAAAGCCTTGGAGGGTAGATTTGTAGGTTATGCTCTTGAGTTAGATGGTCTCTTGTGGCACTTAGGTCGCATCTATGTTCCTCCTTTAGAGGGTCTTCATACCCTAATTATGTTAGAGGCACATCAGGCACCCTACTTAGCTCATCTAGGTTTCAAGAAGATGCACACAGACCTCCATCAATTGTATTTTTGGGTTAGAATGAAGAGGGATATTGTAGATTTTGTCTTGAGGTGTTTGAAATGTTAGAGGGTTAAGGCAGAGCATCAACACCCCATAGGTATTTTGTAACCACATCTTGTTCCAGAATGGAAATGGGATATAATTTCAATGGATTTTATAGTTGGCTTTCCAGTGTCTTCTCGTCGTCATGATGCCATCATGGTTACTGTGGATAGGTTGAATAAGGTGGCACACTTCTCTCCTGTTCGGTCTTCATATAATGCTTCTTCAGTGGCCAGGGATTTCATGGAGGATATATTTAGATTGCATGGGATTCCTCATAGGATTATCTCTGATAGAGATCTAGTGTTCACTTCATCTCTCTAGACATCCTTGCGGCATGCATTGGGGACTCAATTGAACTCTAGTTCTGCTTACCACTTGGAGACTGATGGGTAAACTGAGATGGTTAATTAGGACCTTGAGGATATGCTCAGGATTTATGTCATGGATCAACAGTCTTGTTGGGAGGATTACCTGTACTTGGTGGAGTTTGCGAACAATATTGGGTACCACAGTTCTATTGGTATGCCTCCTTTTCATGGTTGTCCTTGTCAAACACCACTGAGTTGGGATCATCTTGAGGACAGAGTCCTTCTAGGACCAGAGATTCTTTAGGGAATGGAGTAGTAGGTTGTTCGTATTAGAGAGCATTTGGTGGCAGTGCAGGATAGGTAGAAGAAGTATGTGGATGCTCATAGGGTTGATCATCAGTTTTTGGTTGGAGATCAGGTATTCTTGTTGGTGTGTCTATGAAAGAATCCAATCCACTATGAAAAAGGCTCTAAGCTCACTTCACGTTTACTTGGGCCGTTTGAGGTTTTGGAGAGGATTGGTCCTATTGCATACCATATTGCTTTGTGGCCTAGTCTATCATGCATCCATGATGTATTTCATGTTTCAGTTCTCAGGCCATATTATCCAGATATTTCTCATATTCTTGAATGGAATGCTTTAAAGGTAGAGGATGGGCAACTGGCTTTGGAGCCCGTAGGCATTCTACAACACATAAGACTTGCCCTCAGGGGTCGAGATGTTAAGTAGGTGAGGGTCCAGTGGGATCCTAATGATGAGGCTTGAAATACTTGGGAGGATGCATCCCAGATGTGAGAGATATACCCTTACTTGTTGGCAAGCTTCCAGGAGTAAGCCTGATTCTAGGGGGGAGGATGTAATGCCCATCATACTTTTCTCTGATAGACTAACAATGTTTTTTGTTTTGGGTTGAGACATTATGACACTTTTTTTGATGTGGACTAACTACTACAATGATAGTTTTATGATAGTTCTATTACTCCAGTGTTTTATGCCTATAACTAGTAGAATTTGGAAAATAAATGACTGATTTGGTCATTTATAAGTGACTAATTTGGTCATCAGGTTAAATCACAACTAAATGACTAATATCAGACAAATAAAAATGACTAAATAAATGACTAATATTAGACAAATAAAAGTGACTAAATAAATGACTATTACTCCTCTATTCTTTTTTCTTTTGAATTTGATCGCAATCTATAGAGCTTAAGCCCCCCTCATGGGAACCCTACCTAAGCGAGCCATTTGGTCACCTAGTTTTCTTGGTGCACCAAACATACCTATTGCGTGGAAGGCATTGCCTCTCGGTGCAGTCTTAAGGCCTTCACATATATTTTATAAAAGAATTTATAAACATTTACATACTTTAACATTTATTACTCATTATGTTATTGAATCATTAATGTTTTTAATTATGATTTGAAGCCAGTTTTATTTTCCTATTGTGTTAGCATGTCAAATGTATCAAAGAGCAATTGTGGTCAATTTCACTAATAAAATATGATTTAAACAATCCAATTGAAATAAAAATGAAGATTTATTCACTTCTATCTTTGTATACTCGACCATCTTAATAATGCGAAATAGAAATAACAATGATCGCTTTTAGTATGTAATTTTTTTCTCTTTCAGGCTTTATATTGTTAATTACTTTTTAAAAACAGAATTATTTTATAATCTATGAAATCAATTGTGTGTTGATCATTTTTATAGATGTTATCTTCTTATACAAGTTTGAACTCTAGTAATTTTAGGAGCACATCATGGTTATCTTAATTTTCACAACCTATATTAAAATGACAATGTAGATAGATGAATTTTTTCCCCTTAAAAATGAATATTAATTTTCGCATGCCTTCCACGCAATAGTTTTTTTGGGTACATTTAAGCAATAGGTATTTTTGGTAGACAAAAAAAAAAGAAAATGTATTTTTGGTGCCTTTGTTGGGTCTTGTATGCATTTGGAGGGAATTTTAGGTAGTTTACTTTTGGCATAAAACATTGTGATTGCACGTTGGAGGGAAATTTCAAAGTTTAATCAACAATTTGGTATTTCAGCTCCCGCACGCGTTTTAAGGTTTTCTATAACAGAAGATATCAAGCAAAAGCTTCGGTCTGAGAGTAAATTG
Source organism: Sequoia sempervirens (assembly GCA_007258455.2). Classification (NCBI taxonomy): domain Eukaryota; kingdom Viridiplantae; phylum Streptophyta; class Pinopsida; order Cupressales; family Cupressaceae; genus Sequoia; species Sequoia sempervirens. Next base: position 26,886 of record VDFB02335624.1, read on the forward strand.
CAAGTTTGATAAAGGAAACAACCATTGAATGCAAAGATTGGTGGTTTCCATTTTTGTAATGCCAGAGCTTAGTTAGCAACGTTTTTTGAGTTGCAACACCAATATAATTCAAGAAAGGGTAGGACATTAAACAAGATTACAATCTAAAGGTAAGTGGAAATCTTGAATCCCGAAACCTCATGCTGATCTTCATCCTTTATAATAGTGATCCTAATGTTGCATATATTGTTCTTTCTTTCCATTGCTTCATTTCTGTTACAATCTTGTGCTTTCATTGATATAATGATAATTCTCTTTGACATTCAATGAATCTCATTGACTTTGACCATCTTCTTTGTGCATGATAATGGGTCACATGGCATTCATAAAAACTGTTATTATCTCCTTCATTTTTCTATGATCCTTTGACACCCATATGCTTTGATATAACAGTGATCATTTGCAACTATTTTCCCTCTATATATTGTCTTTCATTCCTATCCTTTGCATTCCTTGGACTACTATTATCATGCATTGAAAATTGGAACTCTTTATTCACTGTATTGATAACTCATTAGCATTTTCATTGTTTGTATTGAATGCTATCTTATGATGATTGTTCTTCATAGTCAATCCTTAAAATCATTGTTTTGACAAAAACATAATTTTTCTCTTTTGTTTTTACATTATGATCTCATTGCTTTGAACCTTGTGCTTTATGATTATCACATCTTTGTTACAATCTCTTAAGGGACTGAATTTCTTTCTCTATTGACTACAATATAC
>VDFB02335625.1:0-11935 GCA_007258455.2 Sequoia sempervirens
TTATTTCATCCTCACACTGAAAGATTTGCAAAGAGTAGACACATAGCAAGAGTGCACCATAGACAACAATTGTGGGGCCCACCAAATTTCTTTTTGAAAGAGAGCCTCGTGGCACTTGAGTGGATCCCAATGAGGAAGCAAAAATGACTGATAAAAAATGGCCTGCAGCTACAACACACGGAAGTATATCGGGGATTCTCAAGATGTGAAAGGAAGGGAAACCCTCGGGGTGCATAGAGAAAACATGTGGAAGGGGAATCAGACATTGATAAAAGGCCAAGTTTATTTCCTACGATGTGCGGGCCGATACTTAGAGTAAAATACACCTGAAGGGAGCTCATTGAATATTTATTCACAGCTTTTGGTGACTACCAAGGGCATTTTGCTTGAGGAACGAAGAACCCAAAATTTCTCTGGTTTATAGACTAGAGCGCCATTTCATCAGATAATGGAGTTAGAGATTGGAAGGAGCCACCTGCATAGGTGACCATTCATCCTTAGATGGCCTTACCATGTTGTGAAAATTCTCCTGTGTTCCACTTAGATCTATAGTTTCTTTATGCGATAGTGCATTAGGTAAACCGGCCCCTGCTTCACAATGAAACAGTAGTTGTGAAAGCAGACGAATAACTCCCTCAATGTCAGTTGTGGTGGGAGGATGAATGAAATAATTGAAAGCATCTGGATCATTTTCCTTCTCTTTTATTTTTTCTACAATCTACTCAGCTGTAGCAATAGAGCCATTTTCAAGGAACGAGGACGGAAAACCCATCCTGTTTAACTTGGAGAAACTCTTCTGTATTTTGTCCATTGTCTTGCTCAGAGTAGTTATGACTGCTTTAGTGCACTAGAAGGTAGAGTGGCAATGGAAAAACTTGTTTGTCATCTAAGCAATAGCATCCCGATCTTCAATTCCTGCCCTAGCGAGATTTTCATCAGAGACCGAGTATAGTTCGGTGAGCAGATCTTTTGCTTCTAGAACCTTTTCCATTATAAACCATGGGAACTTCTCCATCATATCATGAGCCTCCTAGCTCAGTTTTGATGCCTTAGCGATGAATCGAAGGGTGAGTTGCAATGTTAGGAAAAAAGTTTTAATATTTTTCCAGTGAGAAATGTACAACTGTCTAACCAATGGAATAATATCAGACTGTGTAGGAGAAGACAGGAGAGAGTTTTTAAGAGAAGAAATCTCTACATATTTTGAGTTAATGGCCTCAACCAACTCTACCCTTTTCCTTTTCTCGAATGCCAGTTGCTCTACAGAGCTGCTCATTTCTTTATTCGAATTTTCCTCAGCTCGGGAGTGATTTGCTAAATGCATGTCCAGAGAGGACTTTGTCTCTTGGAGCTCTTGTTCTAATTGAGCTTTTAGGCCCTCAAATTTAGCCTCTTTTTCTTGTAAATTTTTCTCATATTAAGCTTGCTGGTGATCCAAAGCCTCATTCTTCTATGCTATTCCTTGACTATACTCAAGGCGAAGCCGTTCCAGCTCTTCATTCTTTATCTGCAAATTTTGCTACGCATCCTAATTCTTAGTATGCAGCTCCTTTACCATGGTAGGGTCGATAGTCTGAATCTTCGCAAGCTCAACCTAAAGTATGTTCTTCTCATTCTCTGCTACCAATTCCCTTTCTATCATACGTGCAACATTTGCCTCTAGGGATTTCTCATTTTTCTCCAAAAATCTAACCCTTTCCTTTACTTCTTTAAGTTGCTCATCCTTTTTCTTTAGTTGGCGACCAGTTTTAAGGAATTCATAGGTGACCACTTGTTGTGTTTCCTCCATAATCTTAACCTTATCCTATGGTCGAGCCACCTTCATGTCAAGCCCTACCGTATATATTTCATAGTCTTCTAGGTGCATCTCCCCTTGAGGCTTGGTTACTCTCAAGTACATGGTTGCAAACTTTAGCTCTTGCTGAGTCTCATCATAAAGAGTCTATATTTTTGGCTCAACATAAGCACTATCATCCTTTTCCTTTTTTTTTTGCATTCTACTTGCATGTGCTTCCTTTCCATAGTCAATATGTGCCATAAATTTGGCTGGCGATGAAACTAGTCCGCCTGCGAAAGGAGCACCAAAAGGTAGGGCATATGAATAGGTAATTCTGACAGGCTCAGACATTTTCTTTTTCTGGAGAGTGATAGTTTGTGGGGAGAAGTGGGGCACATTCCAAAGCCTGTTTTGAGGACCAACAGAAGGGCTAGCCACTTTCCATGGCTCAATTGGTGAATCGGCGGAAGGACTCATGGGTTGGAATGGTGAAGGAGTTGTTATTGTGGAGTTAGCCTATTGTGATAGAAGAGGATCCGCAGCAATAGCAGAAGTAGGGGTGCCCGCAGAAGGCACGCCTTCGAAATGTGAGGCAAGGAGAGCCTAAGTGGCAGTAGCTGGTGTAAGGGTTAGCAAAGGAGTAAAGACGAGTGGAGTTGTGTGTGAGAATTGGGTGAAACCTCCCGCATGTGTTAGATTAAAAGTGGGAAACAAAGGGCCAGTACTTATAGCAAGGATTGTCGTTGAGATAGGGATAGATACTAAGGACTAAGAAGTAAGGGAAGAAGGAGTAAATTTTACCTGTTGATTAGTCGATGGGGGCTCTAGAATCGTTTGTGACTCTTCCTCGGCCTTAGGATCTTGGCTAGCTGCAAGCACCTATCTTTTGGTAGGTTCTTGTGAACCCTCTCCGACAATGGTCTTCGTACACTGCCATTTTGCGGATAGGGCTTCCCAAGCTTCGATAGTTATTTCTGTTAGTTGTTGTGGTACCTTGGCTGCCTTAGCAACCCAAGTGAGTGTATGCAAATCCCTTGATACATTAAACCGCACATTTATGGCTACATAAGCAGGCTGTCTGGAGCTTTTCTCCTTCGGTGTGGAGGACGCAGAGGTCACCGCTTCCTCTTCTTGCTCTTCAAACTCATCCTCTAGGTCATCGCTCTTATTGATGCTAGAGTCTGGGCTGGGGTGGTCATCATCCCACCATTTTTCAAATTCCTTGTCCTCCTTTAAGCTCTTATAAGGGGCATCCAATTTCCCTGTTTCTTGGCGATACCTCCAGAAAGCTTCTATCTTCTCATAAGTCCATTCCTCATTCTTTCATAACTTGTTGTACATGGTGTGTTTCATCTAGACATTATCTTTGGCCACTGCCACAGCAAAGTAGAACTTGTTCCATGGCCCTCTATTATCTTGTGTGGGAATATGTGCCAGTTCAACAAAATTTTCATCTTTGTCTGCCTGTGAGTTACGTTGCTTTTCCCAGTAAGGTCGAGGAACATGAGTAACTTTCATGTGCGGCTCCAGAAGGTCATTGAAAGGGTTGTAATAAAAATTTTCACATACCAAAACCAACCCTAAATGAGCCAGTTTATCCTGCAATAACTGATCTGATTGCTTCTTAAATAGAGTCACCATTTTGAAATTCTTCGGACAAGAGAAGAATTCCTTTCTCTTGACACTTGAATTGCTACATAAGGTAAAATCAATGATACACACCTACCTATAAATTTCAAGCATGAGCACCCTATCTGTGACGCAAGCTAGGAGAAGGAAGGGTTGTTTAGTGAAGCCCCACATCCAAAGAATTGTTAAATATGTTCCTAAGAACCAATCACAAGTGGGAGTGAAACTTTGCATATATCCAGTCCGATCCTCATTGAGCCGGATTATGTCACCTCCTCTTTCTAAATCTTGCAAGACTGAAGTTATAAAATAACCCAAAAATGCATAATAATCATATGACATGGAAAGGAAGGGTGTCCACGTGGATATTGGCTTCCTCCTCTTCTTTGCATCAAAAAATGATAATTCAAAATACCTGCCGAAGAAAATTAGGGTTTTGATGTAGGAATATGTGAACCGAGAAGGAAAGAAATCTAAAATTTCCTTTTTTCGGGTAATTTTTTATTTGCGGTATCATTTCCTCCACCATGAACTCAACAAAATCATACCAGAGGGTATCGTGTTGTTTGTGGAATTGGAAGGCCAGTCCTAGTTGAAAGGTTTCCACCATCTCATCGAAGTCTTGGCCGCACACAAAATCTAGCATTGACATGGCATCTTGCATATCCTCATGAAATGAACCACGCAACAATGGGATACTCGGCAGCTTACCACCTGGGATACCCTTCTTACCAATCTCCTATATTAGGAAATCTGAGTTCTTTTTCATTTCCTTCCACATTTTTTCTCCTTTACCACAGAAAAAGGACTCAATTTTCTCTTCTTTTACTTGGGTTTGAGATGCATAGCATATGCCAAATGGCTTGTGGGCTGATGTGAACTCTTAATTGTTGGCCCTCGATGTAGCGTGTGCTAGGGTTATAACGCTGAATGGCAGCATCAACTAACTCCGGACAATAATTGTAGACATCAAAAATACACAGATTGATATCGCACACTCGATCCTGATCTACTAACATCGCCTCATCCTAAATTATCCCTCTATCTAACCATTTAATCAAATAGCCTTATTTGATTAAAGCATCATAATTCTCCTTTTAATTAAATAAATCCCTTGATTTAATTAATCATTGTCTTTGTGTAATTAGCTATGTCATCTTCCTATCTTTATTTAATTAAATAATCCATATTATTTGATTAAATCTCAAAGTTCATCTAATTAAATTAAATATATCAAACATTTATCTAATTTAATCTAACATCACCTCCTTTGGTTAAATAAATCAAAAAGATTTATTTAACTAAGTCTAAATCATTCTATTCTCATTTTGAGTTATTTAAATCCTAAAATCTAAGTCAAAATGGTCAAATCAACTAACATCATTTAAATTAATCAAATCATGATTAATGCTAATCCTAATCACTCCAATCTTCTAGATTTTGCAACTTGCACAATTAAATCATTTATTTGATTTAATAATTCTCTATTTACTTTCAAAATGGCATAAAAAGGGAATATTCCTCAAATTTGAAATCTCCCCAAAGTTTGTCCCTTCCAACATGTCATTTAACATCTCTTACAAGTCCTTTTCTTGAGCCATGTGACATAACTTCACCTTTCACTCATCCTTCAAGCCATATTTTGAATTTGAATCTCCCCTCTTTGCACAATCCCAAATCTTGCACATCCTTCATCCCATTCATAGATTGACAAGTGGCATCATACCATTGGATGAAAGTTAGTCCGACATTGCTCAAATTTGGACATTCATCCATCTTGGAATTCTATAAATAAAGAACTCATATCCTCATTTGATCATCCACAATCTAGGCAAAGTTACCATGCTCAAATATCTCTTGAATTTCATCTATTATCATTGAGTCATAACTAGGTTTTTGTAGATTTTGGCTTGGAGTCTTCATTCTTCACCAACAAAGTGGATCAATCATATTCAACACATCAAGCTTGCATCATAGGAATTGGGAAAGGTCCAATTTTCACATCAAATTGGCACTAATTCCCCCATGGGATCATGAGTTTGCACACCTAATTAGGATTTAATCTTTGTTTTATCATTTTCATTGTGTTCTTTGTTATTTTTTTTCCTAGTTTGAAGTTGTAAATGGATTTCATGGGGAATCCTTTTTTTGGCTTGCATTCACTTGTCTAACTCGTTTACTCTTGTTGTTTTGCAAGTACCAAGGTTGGGGTTCGCACAGTAATATACCAGTGGAACCATGTATTGTGGAAGACCACTGTACCAAACCTTCCTTGTTGTCGATGTGTCTACCTTAGGTGCCTTCAAACTTGCACAGGCTGCTTCTCTTATGGGTTTAGGGTATTTTACGAGTCGTGGGTCATAAATATTATCCCATTTCTCCTCAACCCTTTTCTTGTTTTTGCAATCTTTGGGCCTATCCAGCTCTATCGTATTTTCCCTTTTTAGCTTGCTTGGTATACCAGGCGTAACATATGCTAAATATTCATAGATATACACATCTTCTGACGACCGTATGGCTATAAAAAATTCCTTTCCAATCTCCTCTTGCATTTGCTATGATGAACTCTCCAACATTTTTCTTTAGATGAAAACTTATGCAGGTTCTAAACTCTTTGTAAATTTTATCCAGCTCTAGATATGCTGAAAACTTGTCTACAGCTTAACCCTTGGCGTATTTGAAAATAATTTGAACATTAAACCTTTTCATGCAATATTTAGCCATCTTTTCTCAAAGTGTTAGAGGAAAGTATGTTTTTTGCATTTAATTCGGCATGTACCATTAATTCCTCATGTTGTGCAAAATGAATTACTTGCCATTTTGAGGCGGAAAGAATTCATTATTGTGTTTGGAAACCATGTGATATGTTGTGATTCCCTTGAAACTTGAGCTAGAAATTTTCCTTCTAACCTTGTGTTAGTATTTGTTGGCAAATAATATCCTGGATGGAATGATTAAGCCAAAGAAAATGATCATGGCCTGAAAAGATATGGATCCTGCCTTGGGCTCTGAGAAACACCTGTGAGATGACACAATAGCCTACAGTCGTGCAACTTACTACCAATGAGCGCCACCTTTTTAAAGCTAATTAACTAGCTCTTATTAAGCTAGCACACATTGAACAGTACTTCTATAGATGCAACTGGTTAGGAAATGCGAGCAAACGCAGGCACGCCTTTTAAGTTGGAACTTGGTTATCATCATGTTTTCTCAAAATGAATTAGCATGCATCTTCTTATTTTTTCTATAAATAGGCTGCTAAGTAGTGTGGAAATCACACTTAGCATTTGAGTAGTCTTAACAACAGGTCATTGGCGCAGTCCTAAGCTTCAGTAAGCAAGTTTTCTCATAGGCTAGGTGGTAGGAAAGTTTCAGTGTTAGTTAGAAGGTAGAAGCATTGTGTCAGTATCATGGATACTCCTATTAGGTTAACCTCTTATAAGTCACAGACAGCTTTTCTAGGGGATATTTCCACTAGGCGATTGAAGAGACTGACCAATAATAAACACTCCTTGGTTTTGGTAGCCATAAAATGGGTTCTAGGTAGGGATTCTATAGAGTACAAGGACAAATACCGTGTGAACACTGATATCTGCTCCCACTTTGTAGCATCAATGTTAGACATTGGTATCCCCAGGACTCTAACTCTGAAGCTAGTCAAGGAAATTTTTCCAAAACAATACATGAATGGCCTAGGTGAGATTGTCACTCACGTTGCATATGGGGTACACTTTCCAATAGCTAGTGACCTCCATCGCTACATTCAGGAAGAAGCGGTAGTTATATGGCTATCATTTCTCAGTGGATTCTGCATTCAGACACACGAAGAGTATTGGCAGAGGGTTACCTAGGCCTTGCACTTTCTGTTCCGCAGCTACAATGTACTACCATTCTATGACATTGATTGGTATACCGACTTTAGGAACCTAGTGTTCCCCCTGCCAATGGCGGTTGTGCTAAATGACTCTGTTTCTACTGCTGAACAACCTGCCGACGAAGACGCAGTAGGTGTTGACATAGATGAAGTGGTAGATGCTGACATAGATGCATCAATTGCTGCCTCCCATGCTCTTGGATAAAATGCCTCCCTGCTCTTGAATAAAATTCCCCCCAGTTTCTTTATTTTCTGTTGTTGAATATGCCACCTGCTTACAGTTTTGTATATAAGCTTGAAAAAGGTTGTAGATATAGCAAATATGAAAGAATAACTCGTATAATCATATATTTTTTTGGATTATGGCTCTCTCAACCATTTTTGTAATGTAAAAAATGAAAGAATATATATAAATCGACATATATCTTAATAAAAATCCACAACTCTTTCTTCCATTCTGCATATCTATTGTATGGGCTCTTTTATTAGCATATGTGTTCATTTCCTTTGCACATGGGTGTGTTTTATATGTAAAGAAATTTTGTTGTTCTACTCTCTACAATTACGAGTTGTTTCTGCAGAAACACAAACCAATTTCAAAAAAGACCGGCCAAAACAAAGGGAAATAAAAAAAAGCATTATTCACATATGTACAAAAATAAAATTTGGCACTTAATGGAATAGCTTAAGATGAATCCCATTGACCGGAATTCCTAAGGGTTCCTATTCCATGCTTTCTAACTCGAAAGCATTATGCTCCTTGCATCGAATTATTTTAAAGGGGCCCTCCCATAGACTATCAAATTTACCATGCTAACCTGGCTTAGTAGACCTTTTATCATATTTAAGTACTAAGTCTTCACACTTTAGGCCTTGGTCAAAATCCTTCTTGTCAAACCATCGCTTGACCACTTGTTCATGGTTTGTCATGGCTATTAGGGAATTCTCCCTTTTTTCTTGTACTTCTAATAGTTCAGCAAGCTAAACCTCCATGGCGCCATTTTGTTCTATCTCAAGAGATTTCAACAGTTGAAGCCTTGGAATCTCCATAGATATAGGCAACAGTTCCTCATTCCCATATACTAACTCATAAGGTGAAGTCTTAAGAACATGTGTAGGAGTTATGCGGTTTTCCCAAAGTGTTGCTCGGAGGTTTTTATGCCATTCTCTCTAGTGTTCCAAACCAATTCTTTTAAGGATTCAGACTAGGTTCTTGTTTGTTAACTCCTCTAGGCAGTTTCCCTGCAGGTAATAATTTGATGATGTCTTAAGGAATATGCCATTTATTAATACAAAGTGACATACCTTTGCACCTAGGAAAGCTCTGGAATTATTGAAAATGATAGTCTTTGGAGGACCAAACCTTGTCACCAGCTCTTTGAGGAAATCCACTATCTTTGTCTTTGTTGTGGTTTTAAGCGGAACGGCCTCTGTCCATATTGTCAACTAATTTTTGGCAGTCAGAAACCACTTGTGCCTGACACTAGAAGCGGGATAAATCATCCTGATGAAGTCCAGGCCCCATTATGCAAATGATTTATCTGCCACTAGAGGTTTTAGAGGCATTGCAAAATTCTTCCTTCTGTCAGTAAAGAACTGGCATTTTTTTCAAAATTTTACCAAAGAGTTGGAGTCGTTGAAAAGTGTGGGCTAGTAGTAACCCGCACACATGATTTTGATGGTGGTGGTCTTAGCAGAGAAGTGTTTTCCTATGGCCCTGTTGTGGAATGTGTCAAGGATTCTCTTTGCTTGCTCTATAGTAATGCATTGTAGGAGGAGACCATTGAAATTCCTTTTGAAAAGGACCCCTTCCACTAGCACATATCCACAATTTTGCAGCTGATAGTATCTCCTCTTTGAGGAGGAAAGACCTGGTGGATACTTTCCTTTTTGCATAAACCTCATTCTATCTATTAGCCAGCAACCCTCATATTTTGGCTCATTTTTTAGAACAAGCTCCGGTTGCTCTCCTTCGGCAGGTATCTCCTCGTTTTGTGCCATGTATTCACATAGTTCTCTTCCTTGGACAGTTTTAGTGGGTTTGACCTCAATGTCATATTCAATGATCTTGGTGATCCAATTAGCTCTTTTTTTTATTTCTCCCTCCATGATATATTCACGCACACTGGAATGTGTGACATAAACAAACACTTTGTTGTAGGAAATTAGATGGTAAAATTTTGTAAGTCCCTTCACTATTGCAAAGACTTGTCTTTTGATGAAATTATAATTCATCTCATATTCCTTCAAGGTTTGGGAGTAGAATGCCACTGGATGTTCTCCCTTTCCTTCATTATCCTTTTGGGTTAAGACAATAGCAATACTGGACTTGCTACTGAATGCATACATTATAAAATCCTTGGATAAATTTGGATTAATGAGTACCGTAGCTGCGGAAATAGCATCCTTGAATTTTTCAAAGGCTTCCTGATTTTTGGTCGTCCACTTGAATGCTTGATCCTTTTTAAGCATCAGGGTGATCGGCTTAATTATTCCCACAATGTCAAAAATAAAATTGCTAACAAAATTTACCTTGCCCAGGAATTCAGGAAGGACTGAATTCCTTTCTTATTCACCAGAAGGGGAAGTTCCTTGATAGCATTCACCCACTCAAGGTCGATTGAAACTCCTTCCTTAGATACCACATGTCCCAACAGCTTGCCTTGCGGTACTTCGAATACACATTTTTTTGGATTTAGGGAAACTCCGAACTCCTGGCACTTTTGAAAAACTATTTATAAGTGGTCAAAATGATCATCCTTAGATTTAGAGAACATAGTAAGATCTAAATAGATTAGAATAAACTTATTGATTAGCTCGTTGAACGCGATGTCCATCACTCGCTAGAATGTTGCCCCTACGTTGGATAAACCAAAAGGAATTTTAGCATATGCAAATGTTCCCCACTTTGTAGTGAATGTAGTCTTGTGTTGATCCTCCTTAACTTGGATCTAATTATAACCGGAGAAGTCGTCTAGCATAGGAAACATTTCTGATCCTGCTACCATTTGTAGGATTGACTCCATAGAAGGCAACGGATAATGATCCTTCAAGGATGCTCTGTTTAGGTCTTGAAAGTCCACACACAAGTGGATATCTCCATTCTTCTTTCAGATTGGGACCTGATTGGATACCCAAGTACTAAGCTTGATTGAGAAGACAATGTGCAACACAATTAGCTTGGTTAGCTCTTGCACCATGAATGCTTCAATTTTGGGGTTTACTGGCCTCTACTTTTATTGGACTGGTTTTACACCTTCTGTCAGCTCGATCATGTGTTGAATGATATCAGGATCATATCCCTCCAAATCATCATAGGACTAGGCCACTACTCCATATTTCTCATAGAAATTCATGAGCCTTTCTTTATCATGGTGAGGGACATCTTTCCTGACTCAAAGATTTCTGCCATCTTAGACTCAAAGGTCTACGTAATCACTTTTGTCTACCATGAACATCCGTCTATAATTTCTTGCATCATCACAATCAAAAAAAAAATTGAGAGTAACCAATCCTTTCAGAAGCTTGTTGGATTTGAGCTGCATGATTTTTCCTTCATAATCCTCAGCAATCTTTGGTTGAAGTTGATCAGTGAATTCCCCCAACTGTTGGATGAACGAGGCGATGTGTTCATCACTTAAAAAAAACCTACCAACTTTGATCATTGTCAGGAATCACCAGTCAAACTATTACTCATATAGATTTTCTGTTATGTAAAAGGTCAAAGGTAGGATCAAACTGAGCACCAATCATGACCATGCAGTCTGCATCGCCATTTTGTCCTCGGGGAATAGTCTAGATGTTGAAGGCTTCAAAACTCTCAACCAGGTCCAAAACTCAGTGTCGATAGGATCTGATGTGGACATTCCTTGCCACAGAAATCCCTTGGACTTGGTTGACTACTAGTTCAGAATCTCTGAACACCATTAATTTCTTAATGCCCATTCACTCCATAAGGCTTAAACCTTGAACTAATCCTTCATATTCAGTTTCATTGTTCGAACAAGCAAACTGGAAGTAGAAAGACCTTAGTATTTTTTCATCTTGTGGGAATATTAAACATATCCCCGCTCCAACGCCTACTTTACCTTCTACTCCGTCAAAGTACAACATCCATAGTTTATTTGCTTGGCCACCTTCAAACTCTTTGGCAACCTTCGGGAGCACTTGGTCTTCATCATAAATTACATAGGTGCCAAATCCTAGAGCATGATAATTGCTAAAAGGGTCATTGTCCATGTGTTCAATTAATAGAGCATCCTCTTGGTCATCCCAATCTTCGCTCACCTTTTCTTCCTCTAGTAATTCAATGCAATACATTTTTTGCTTGGTGATAGAGGTATGCGCGGCTTCTAAATTGATCAGGGCTTTATCTGCTACATGTTCACAATGCAAAGCCTCCAATTCTATCTTCATTTTTGCATTGTGCTTGGTTCTAAGAATTAGATGTGAACAATCCAGAGACAGGTATCCACCCACCTTTGAAGTAAATTCTTGGGATAGATAGAGACCGAACATGGGAGGAACATCTATGATCACATTATCTTGCAGCACTGTGATACTAGGGAAATCAAATGGAGTTAAAGGAAGTGCCTTGATGACACCTATGGTTTCAACTTTGTTCCCATCAAGCTGCATTACTCCCCTTTTCATAG
>VDFB02335626.1:0-41012 GCA_007258455.2 Sequoia sempervirens
TCTGGTAGTAGCCCGACCTCAAATCAATCTTAGAAAAGAACTTGGCTCCATGTAGCTCATCAATGAGCTCATCTATCCTTAGAATGGGGTATCAATTTTTGATGGTTCTTTGATTCAAAGCACGATAATCCACACACATGCGGATGGTACCATCCTTCTTCTTCACAAGAACAACTGCTAAAGTGAAGGGACTCTTTCTTGGACGAATGAAGCCCATCTCTAAGAGTTCCTTTATATTTTTCTCAATCTCATCCTTCTGCTTCTTAGGGTACTGATATGGTGTTGTGATGACTGGCTTAGCTTCCTTGAGCTCTATGACATGCTTCGAACCTCGTTCAGGAGGTGGTCGGGGAGGTAAATCAGCAAACACCTTGCTCTTCTTTGTGAGTTTAGACTGAATATTAGGAGGATAGTCTCTGTTTGTTTCAATCAGACTAGCAAGAAGAATCATACATTCTGCAGCCCACTCAACTTGATCATGTCGAATCAGCCTTGCCATTCTTTTGAACGACACAATCCGAGGACCCCCATTTGACATTCCCCTTAGCACCACTTTCTTTCCATCGGACTGAAACTTGAGCTCCATGGTTTGCAGATTTAGAGAGATTTCTCCAAGCAAACGCAACCATTGAATGCCTAAGACGACATTGGTATCTCCAATGTTGACTACATAGAAGTCATCCTTGACTTCATAGTTTCCCAATTGCATAGACATGTTTGAAATCTTCTTGGTGCAAGAAATGTGAAACCCATCCACAACCATAACCTTGAATCCTTCAAATTCTTCTGTTTAAAGCCCTTTCTTTACCACTACAACTTCATCAATGAAGTTATGCGTTGCTCCAGTGTCAATCAAAGCAACTATTCGCTTCCCCTTAATCATCCCTCGAACTTTGAAGGATTCATTTTTGTGAAAGCTCAAAAATTGAGCCAAAGTACCTCCACTTCCTTTTTCATCTTCAAACTCTTCTGGAGCTCTTTCCACTTCGTTGTCATCAAAATCAGACTACTAGTCTGAAAAATCAAAATTACTTTCTTCAGCTGAATAGCATTCAATTTGATGAATTTTGACTCCTTTTGGGCAAATATGATCTTGAGACCATTTTTCTCTACACTTGAAACATAACCCCTTTCTTCTGAGTTCGTTAAGTTTCTCTGGATCCAACCTTGTGACATGAGTTTTATGTTGTTTGAACTCCTTATGGTGAGGTCTTTTGCTTCTATCCTTCTTGTGAAATGATGGCTTGGATTGAAATTTGGCTTTAGGAGCAGCCCACTCTATATTTCTTGCTTTCTTCATTGCCTCTTGTAAGGAGGGTGGATCAAAGGCTTTAATCCAACCCTTGAGAGGTTCCATAAGCCCTTCACTAAATAGGATCATCAACCACCTCTCAATGATTCTCGTGACCATTACTGAAAGTCTCTAAAACTCAGCTATGTAGGCATCAACTGTGTCATATTGCCTAAGTTGTGCCAACTCTTTGAAATGCACTTCTGGATCCTTTTTCTCAAATCTCTCTATGAGTCTATTGGTGAACTCATCATAGGTAGTGATAGACCAATGGCCCAAGGTGACTAGGCCATGGTACCACCGCTCGTGCTCCACCCCATCTAGGTGTAGCGTAGCGAACTTAATCGCCTCCTCTTCTGCCATGGGTCTAAGAGTTAGATAGTTGACTAACATTTGTATCCAAGCTCTAGCTGAACTACTGTCACTCCCATCAAAATGTGGAAGCGTAACCTTGTTGATGGCTTGGTGTAAGTCCCTATGTACTATTGTTCCCCTATGATCATGATGTCTTCCTTTCCCTCTATTCTTCCTCTTATGATCCACAAAGTCGTTGTAAGACATGTCTAGCTTGATTTCATCAAGGAGAGAATCATACTCAGCATGCTTGATTCTCAATTGTTCCACAAATGATGCATTTTCTTTTGGATCAGGTTGAGGGTTTACTGATGCCAAGAAGGTGGGTTTAAATGGCCTGGAAGAAATGTATGTGCTATTTCAAGTAGGTTGGGCAACATGTACATTATGTTGGTTAGAGGCACTGTGTTCTCCCATATGCCCTACATTGTTCTGTGGAATTGGGTTCTGACCCATTTTCCCCATCATGAAAGATACCATATCCATTATGGCATCCATCTTCCTCTCGAACCTCTTTCCTGGACTTGGTGTTCTTTCTCTTCCCTTTCCACTTTCTTCTTTGTTGCCGGTAAACCTCTCGTTACCACCCATTGACCTCTCACCTTCCACCATTTTTGTTTCCTCAGAAGACTCCCAATGAGCCCTCAATACCTCTAATGCTATCTAACCCTCTAGGACCCGATACCACTGCTTTACACCTTTCTTTTCTTCTCTTGCTATGTATCTTTTTTCTCTGTCACTCATAGAAAAATTGTTTCACAGGATGGCAAGACTTGTGGCTCTGATACCACTGAAATATTCTGAACCAATTTTTCTAATTTTTTATTACAATAAGCAATGCAACACACATCCATTAGGGTTAGAACTTAAACCAAAGTGATGTGGAATACAACTCTAACCAAGAATGTACACCAGGATCCTGAGTAGGGCAAGTTGTGAGCATATGGTCAGAGGATCCCTACCAACTACAATTGTTGAAAGTAAACTTGACGCCAAGCATGTGCTTTCAAACCCAAAGTGGGAGTGGAGCTACCATATGGCGGAGATGCTAAGTACTACAATGCAATTCAAAATGTAAATAGGTAGCAATCCAGCCTCTTCCACTTATTCAGTGGGTATTACAAGCATGAAGAGAAAGATGAGAAGAAATGCTGACAGTACTATTGTTCAGCTTACAATATAATAGAGAATTTATGCCAAGAGCATAAGATTAGAGCTAATTAGTGCTGCAACAAAATAGAAGACTCTCCCTTGCTTAACAATAATACCAACACCAATAACTCCTCTCAAAGACCAATCTCAATATTTTGATTTGTGACAGACCTGCTCTTAGAATGCTAAATCAGCAACACAGGAAACCACTAGATTACTCACTACTCCCTCAATACTCACCCAAAATGCAAAAGACTTAATGCAAAGTGTTCCTAGGATGAAGGCGCCCAAGAATGGACCATAAAACTGACTCAAAAGCTGATATTTATTTTTTGCAAAAACTCCAAGATAACCCCAAATGGTACGGCCCTCAAGGAGGGGCAATTTCCTTCTTAAAAATTCATTTATTTTCCATAAAATTTGCAACCTGTCAAGTAGGGGTGCCCTTGCCAAAGGAATACAATAAAACAGTACCCAGAATGAGATAATTTTTATTTTCAAATTTATGAATGAGACTCACTTACAGCCAAGATAACCAGCAACTCCAGAAATTGATATAAAATGCAAGAACTGAACTTCAAAGACAAAACAAAGATACAATGCAAACCTCACTACAAAAATCCTCTCAACAACAAACTAACTTCTCCACTACACGCTATCTCTCAAGTACAAAGTCGAGCCAAGGCTAGGAGGCATTCATTCCTCGAAGCAATTCCAGCACCATTTCAGTAGCATAACAATACTCAAGACATAAGATAATGAAGTGAAGAGAAGAGGTAACCTTATAAAGGAAAAACAAGGAATCTCCAGAAGCTTCTAGAAGAGGCGCCCTAACTTTCAAATTTGAAATAAACCTTTTTCCCTCCAAGAGGTGGCGTCCCCACACAAGCATTATTTTGACCTTTAAAATATTAAAATATCATCTCCTCCTCAAGTTGGCGCCCAAAACACAAGCTTCACTTATGACCTTATAAAATATTAAATCACCTCAATGAGGCGTCCACCCATGAAGACCACCTTTTAAGAACAACATGAAGTGATGAAGCTAGGCCAAGGGGGTAACTTAAAGTATAATGTTAAAATATAACATTATTTAAATAAATTGAACTTATCTCACCAAAATGCATCCCAAGGCCAAAAATGAACAAACCAACTGAACTGGCTGAAGAAGAGAGCCAACTGCACTGAAAACCACATGACCACTACCAGAAATAGAATTTACTAGAAGATGCTTGGGATGCACTGCAATTCATATCACTAAGAAGCTCTCTAAAAACCCAGAAAGAATTCGCAAACCAATCTCCAAATTTCGAGCAACAACAACCTCCAAAATAGGAAACCCTAATTTCACCCTCTAAGTAGCCTACAGGTCTCCGGGATAGACCAACGGTCAACTAAATTCATCACGCTTGAAAAGGGGACATTACAATCTTCTTTATGGATTTCTTTAGATGACAACCATCTATAAGTGATTCAAGGTGCAAATATATTAACAAGATTTAACAAAAATATACAATATATTACATAACAAGTAAAACAAATGGCAATTATAAGATCTATACAACGAATTGAACAAATATCGCTACTTACCTCATATATTTTCTAAGATCATATATAACTTGTTTGACATTGTTGTCGAAGTTGTTTGGGAGAGATAGAGGTAGAACGTACTGCAACAATTATAAAATGATCTTTTCATTAATTTTCCAAAAGTAGTAAACATAATATACTGAAAAGTACATGCAGTATACAAGTGTATATAATATACCAGAATAATTACCTTAATGAAGGTATGTCGATCATGCGTTTTCATCCCTGGCCCAAATTCACCTTTTTTTGTTATGATATTGTTTATGTTCACAGCAAATCCTGTGGGAAATTGAATTTTTCATATGACTTCTTTTATAGCATTGCTTTGTTGCTTCGTTAGTAACCAAGGAAGGGCACTTATATTAATTTGGTTTCCATCACCATTCAATTGAATAACATTTTTCATTGCATGATTGGCTTCCTGAATGTCACTACAAATTTTGACAATTTTTTCTTTGTCATGCCTTCCATCCAATATTTTCCATAACGTTTCTGTTATATTCTTTCTGATATGCATTGTATCAAACAAATGCACAATTTGTAGCTCCTCATAGTAGGGCAACCTACTAAATTGTCTAGGATAATTTTTCAGTCCCTGTGGAAGTCGGCCATTAATGCCTTGACAACCTTCATGAAGCATATAAGTTAAACAAATTAACAACGACAATCATTGTTAATTACAGCATGAGTAAACACAACACAATATAAAAATATAAATTCCAAACATATCATATATGATAGATAAACAATTTGATCTGATGTATAACCTTGACAATTAATTCTATTATATTCCAACTTCCATAGGCAAGGTGTCATTCTTTGTGGTTTTGATGTAGTCTCTTCTTTCCAATTGAAAAGATGTTTTTCAGTAGTTCGATACTTATGATTTCTATGGAGGAAGTGCCTCTACTCATCAAACATGAGATTTCATCTTTGGACCACAAATTGGATATGCAAATTTTCCCTTTGTTTGAAGACCTACAAGATCATATATAATTGGATTAAATATGTCAATTTTTTATAATTATATATAATGAATAAATTATTTAAAAAACATGCATGATATCTACTTCATAAACTTAAATATCATTAAAATGCAGTCGAACGTTATAACATACCACAAAAATGTGTTAGCCCTAGGGCATCATGAATTGTCCATACAAGCATTGCATGAAATTGAAATTGTCTTTGTCTTATTGGTCTAGAGACGTCATACATAGTGATGCCATTACATAACTTTAGTAACTCGTCGATAAGAGGCTTGATATATACATTCATATCTTTAACTTGGTACTTACCTAGTTGAATGAACATAAACATTACATAATTATTATAACCATTTTACTACAATATATATAAATTAATGTACATGACTATTAAATTAAAAAAAAAATCATTATGCAACAAATAAGACAAATAAGATTCTACTACATTAAATAAAATTGATGTAAACAAATACCTGGAACAATCATTGACAACATTATGTGCTCCCTCTTTATTGACATCCATGGAGGAATGTTATTGTTGATAACAAAAACAGGCCACACCGAGTAAATAGATCCCAGCTCTCCAAATGGGTTGACACCGTCTATTGTCAATGAAAGTCTGAGATTACGAGGTTCTTCTTTAAAGTGTGGCCATTTTTCCTCCATGTCCCTAAATGCATAACCATCCGCAAGCATTCGAAGAATGACATCTCCACTTCTATTTTGTGCATGGTAATCCATGAATTGTGCTAAGCTTTCGCACCTAAATAATCGTTGCATACGTGGAATAATGGGAATATAACAAAGAACCTTGCGAAGCACCTTTTTTGTTAGTTGATCTATTCGATATCTACTGATATGACATTTTGGGCATTCTCAAAATTCATTGTTTATGATATATAATATGATCATTGGGACATGCATCTATTGCTTGATACTCCATTCCAATATCTTTCATAATGCCAGATAAATCTCAGTATGAGCGAGGTAAAATATTTGATGGTGGTAACAAAAATTCACCAATCAATCTACAACAAAAAATAATTTGTTAATATAAAGAATATTAATCTTATATATTTCATCCTTTATTTACTAGTGATGAACTAACAACAATTAAAATAGATGAAAAAAGATGGCATATATGACATACCTTAACATCCGTGAGATTGCTATGTTGGATAAACCATTCATAACCTTCAAGTTCACCAGCAACAATACAGCAGAGAGAAGAGTTGTTTAGGAGCCTTCATAAAGGGGATCATATGTCTTCTCAAGTACAGGTAAATCATGAACATCATCAAAGTCATCTTGATCATCATGATTAGTTGTGCCACTAAATGTGTCATGGATCAATGTATTTGTACCATCATCTTCAACTGTGTTTTCTGGTGCATTATCATCTTCTTCCATAGAATCATTAATTTCATCTTCGATATTCACAGCTCCATGTTCCTCCACTTGCAAAACCACATTCTTTAGGCCGTGATAATCCATATCATGTGCCCTAGGTCTCCCCACCTTTATAATAATAATAGACACAAATAAACCATGATCATGATCAAGTGATTTTTTATATATATAAAAAATGTTAAAACGATATAAACATTTACAAATTCAATCAATATAAACACATATAATGAACAACTTACCAATGGACGATAATCATGCCCTCCCTTCTACATGACCATGTTGCCTACAATGTTTCTCGGTTGTTGTGATTAAAAGTCTTCTCGTCTTTAAGCCCTTGCAATTATTGCAAGGACAATAACATTTCCCATCACCCTTTCTTTTCAATCTAGCCCACATTCTAGCAATTGTCTCTTCATTTTGTTATAGACTAATATTATCTGACAAGATTTTTCTTTACCAAGCTTGAATATTTAGATCTTCAAAAAATATCAAACTCACACTCCAATAATTTTTAATCATAGATAGGTAACAAAATCTAATAATTCTAATAGTTTACACCAAAAAAATTGCCATGCAACCACCCCTGCAAAAGAGAAGATAGCCTCGGGCGGGGGCCCTAGCTTGGTTGGCTAAGTAATTAGTGCGGCTCTGCTGGTCACGCGAGTTCTCCCCCTCCCGTGGTAGGGATGCGTGCGCCGGTACGCCGCCGGTCCGCGTTAAAAGTTTACGGACGCGCGGTTTATAGAGGGTCGTGCTACCCGTTCCAAATCTAAAAAAAAAAAAAGAGAAGATAGCCTCAAGTTAATGACCCCAAAAAACACTTTAAAATGGTAATTCTAGAACTTATTAAATTCTGATTTTACTATGATTTCCAACTGTTAGACTCCTAAAATCATAATATTGAACTTGCACAACAAAATATGGAAATGAAATTCTCAAAATGCACAAGTCTAAAAATGAAATATGATGAGATGTTGCTTTAAAATATGATTTTCAAACCTGAAAGTACAAATTTGACTTCACAAATGAATTCTAAAAAAAGACAATGACTACCCTCAACCTAGCAATATCTTCTTGAATTTTTTCTGATTTTTCCCAAGAAAATTGTCCTTAGTTCTCCACAAACTATTGCAAGTAGAGCAAATTCGCAAGTATAGCAAAACATTGTCACAATAAATAGGCGAACTCACTTTTATTTATGTCAACCACAAATTCATTTTTTTTCTAATTTTGAATGTTTGTCGAAATTTCAACAAGACTGTGCATCGAACTTTCGACAAAACCCAAGTTCATCAAAATTTCGACGAACATCGAGGATAAAATTTTAAAAAATTGAAAATTACACATCAAATCCCGACAATACATCAAATTATACATCTTTCATCAAAAAAATTCGTCGGATTTTGTAGTCAAATGAGTTAGTGAAATGTTCAAAGGTACCCATCTTTCAATGGTTTTTGTAATTCTTGCAATATATATGAATATAGAGCAATGGAATGTAGAAGCAAAATGAATCAAAATGTTTCATCATTTACTTGTCAATGCTTTACATGCAAAAAATTTTGACATAAAGCAAGTGAGTGCATAAGTCAAATGATGAATGCATATAACAATAGTAGAATGACTCGACCCTTCAATGGTTATTGTTATACATGCTATGGATTTGGACACAAAGCTAAGCAATGCAGATCTAGGATGAATGGAAGGAATGTTGTTTAAACACAATTGTAATAGACCTGGACATATTGCTAAGTTTTTCCTTAGTAGAAACACAAGGAAGGATAATTTGATAAAGAGGAATGAACCAATCAAAAAGGTTGATCTAGTTGAAGTAAAGAAGGAAATGGAAAATATTTGGAGAAAGAAGAGACAAAAGATAAGGAAGATTTGCAGATGTTTCCTTCGAAAACTAAGCCAAGAGTTATGGCTTAGGGGGAGTTTTAATGCATATCCTTTACCCCCCGCCAAAAAATATGTACTACAGTCTAAGCACGAAGATATGAGATGATGAACAACATGATAGATCTATTGGTGAAAATTGCAAAAGAAAATATGTCTATGAGGAGTTTTGTGGAGCTTGAGAAGTTATTTGTATATACATAAAATATGTTGTCAGCTTTATCGCTTGAAGAATTTATTGCAAAATTTTGATAGATAAGAGGGATATAAGCAAATTTTCCAAGGAAAATTCATTTCACAAAGCATTCAAAAAGAAGTAGAGCAATGAGAGGTGAATTTGGAGTGCAAAAGACGATTCAAATTTTAGTGCATTGAAACCCTAATTTGACAAGCATAGCAAAAGGGTATTTAGAGAATCTTGTGTGCTCTATCTTTCAAAGATTTGTGTTTGAAATCAATTTGAATCCACATTGCAATGGTTACACCCAAGGTTGTAGAAGTTTCAGAGAAACCCCAACCAAAGTTTAAGAGATACCCTACAAAGGCCATAGAAGACGACCCTTTAAGCACTTTTTGGCACATTTTGTATGGGGTCTTACCAATAGTGGATATTAGGGCATACATTCATGGAAGCATGGATGAGCATTCCCCTAGAAAGTTAATGGATGTATGGGAAAATGAATTAATTGGTGAAGACTTCACTTTGAAGCCCTAATCAAGAAGGAATTGGACGTATGGCAGTGGTTCCCTGTCATGTCCCCAAAATCGCAACATTAAGATAATATTATAATTAAATTATCAAAGATAAATATTAAAATATGAATATCATTATAATATAAATAATAACGAATATATTTTAAGAAGCATAGGATATAAAATATAATTTAATATTATTATAATTATAATAACTTAGACAATATTATAATTACAATATTTAGTTATCATAATTATTATGATAATGAATATTATAATATAAATATTGTAAACCCCAAAATCATAAAAGAAATAATATTCAAATACACCAATATCAAAATATAAATACTTTAAATATTGTAACCATTATAATTAATATTAAATATATAATGGCAGGATGTGATGAATCGAGCAAGAGGGATGTCTGAAGCAAAGCAACCTCGCACCTCATTGCATGTTTTTAAGAGGCTCTTAATTCATTCAAAAGTATGGGGAAAAGGAATAATAAAATATCGCAAGGGACAAAGGCCGTCTATTTCTCGGCAATCGCAAAGCCCAAGCAGAAAAGACAATTCGCATTCAAGACAAATTGGAGGAACGACCATATTACAAAGACCACCGATTGTGAATCGTCAGAAACATCATGTATATGCCAGCAAGAGGAATGTGCGGGTTACCTAAAGACCATCGAATTATAAAATAAATTCTAACAACAATTAACTATGGGAAGCACTCCACGTAATAAATGAATAAGGATTACTTAACAAAAGGACACTACTATGTGAACGGGTGCGTCCATTCCTCGTAGACCATAAAACGTACAAATGGTAAGTGTAGGCAGTGAGCAAGGGAGGAGTGAAGAAAACGGAAGTAAAATATCATGAGTATGTGGTAGTCAGAGCGAACCAGTGCTGCTGGAAATATAGCCAATAAAAAATATAAATACTTTGCATATACTTTACCACAAGAGAAGTATATTTCTACACACGAATGTGTTCAACATTATTTGATATCATTAAGGAATCTAAACCGATCACCATTCGTCCACCTCACTTCACACATATAAAGGGCAATGCAAGTATAAAGAGAGAAGTAGAGAGGAGCATAAGAAGGGAATGGAAGGGAAACAGAAAACAATCAGAATAGAATAAATTAGTCCAGGTTGAAAATATAAAAGATCGATGGAGAGGAGGCACGTAGTAGTACGCTGATAGGGAATACATCTGGAAGTAATCCGATATAGAGTGACGACCTGAGGTAAGTACCTACAACTGCCTGAATAACATTGAGAGTTATGCAATTAGGAAATTCGAATTGCTACCTACAATGGTTTATGGTATGATGCCTGATCTATATATTATTTGAATACCAGCTGAGTTTATAAATATATCATAGATGATTGGTAAATACTATATATATATATGATGCAATTGGGAATAAGGATTTATGTTTATATAAAAGATATATATGTTACGGTTATCCGATAATGATGCTTGAGCCTTATATTTATAATGACCCGTTTTGCTAATTGATATAATAAAATTCCATCTATAGGATTCCCGATAGAGGTCCAATATCTAATGTACTCTTAAACAGATCAGAATGGGATCATTCAGAGTGAATGGATAATCCTTGAACAAGAATGGAATAACTATATCTTCAATCCAATTCAATGTTATTACTGAGATTTCCTGAACTCTAACGTTTCTTGTGTCTCTTGAGGAATACTTCAAATGCAAGAATCAGGGTTAAATGCCTCCATCAAAAAGGGGTCATTACATTCCCAAACTTTTTCTATGATAACAAATGGATTAGAATGGCCTTGAGTAGAATTCATGATCACTTCGTCTTGACTTATATGTCACACATGATTACTAAGGAGGTGATAAGAGAGATCATCGATTCATGCTCCACCGGTCTAGTTTCAATCTTAAAATTAGTTAAAAACAAAGATGTAATGGAGAAAGCAGGTGCAACATTTGATCAGAGAGCCCTTACTATAAATCCTATCAAAAACCATGTTGTTAGGTATGCTACCATGGTCATTACATACAATATTTACTACACCAATAGAGACAACTCATTTTTTTCCACCGCAATTCATGTGGCACAGGACATCGTAGAGAATGGTGTTGATTATGACCTTTGTGAGTTTCTTAGGCAACAACTAATGGAAAACCTAAAGGAGATCAAAAAGAAAAAATATGTGTTTAAGTATGGCACATTGGTTATGTGCTTACTGTTCTAATTTTTGAAGGAGATTCTGATAATTGGAAAGGTTAACTAGATAACTAGAAAGCCTATGGCACATCAAATTGTTGATTACATGAGGAGCCTTGGAGACACCAATGCACAGGATGATGCACTTACTGCTTTCTTTGCAGTATTTTAGAGAAGAATGCATGAGAGACAAAGGATTCCTAAGGCAATCGTGGAAAAATACAAAAATGATATCACATTCCATGTTTCCACATATCACTACATCATGGAGGTAGTGGAACCAAGATTAGTTTGTGTTCCAGAATTGGGTTATGAGGTAACAAAGGTAGAACTAATTGGTTGTGAAGATGTTTTACTGAATAGTCCTAAAGATACAACAAAGCCTAGGTATGGAACAGTTGAGGAAAAATCCATGGAAGTCCACATGAAGAACCATAGATCAAGAAAAATGTTGATGCTATGATTGATGTATATGCACAAGAGTGTGACATTTCAAAGGAAAAAGTGAGATTTGCGAGAGAGAGAGAGAGAGAGAGTGAGTAGATATGGGTGTTGAAGAAGCATCCAGGAGTTCAAGGAGATTAGGTAGAACAGCTACCACTCTCCATTTGTACAAAAGTCCTTTGGGGCTTTACCTGTTGCAGGAGAGAAGAGAAAACCTATTGTTAGTCCTTTGGTCAAGAAAAAATCCACTCTGATTGTGCATGCCATCGGGGCAAAAAATAAGAAAACCACTACTATTGCACCTCCAGCTACACTAGCCAAAAGAAGATTGAAACAAAAGGCCACCAAAGAGAAAGACATTGGAGTAAATGTTGTTGATGAGGAAGAATTGGAAGGACCATAGTTGGTCCGAAAAAGAACAAATGATGCTTCACAAGGTGAAGCTAGTGTAAAGAAGAGAAGAATTGACATAGTAGACACTGATAGTGAAGAGGTATTTAAAATTCATATCATGGAGAAGAAGGAAGCCAAGAAGGCCTCCCAGGAGAAGAAGACTACAAAAGCTAAGAAGACTCTAGTAAAAAATAAGAAACAAATTGGACTAGAAAGGTCTCATTCCCCAATGAAGCTAGAAGCACTTTTTAACAACATAGTGTAGAATGATATGTTGAAGGAAACTGCAGAATTGTACAAGGAATCAAATGAGGTGGACAAGGCCACCATTCTTGAGGCTATTGTCAAGTACATTGTGGTACTTGAAGTACATATGAAGAATATTAGAAGGGATATTCCTGATGATGTATTATACATGTTGAAAAGAGAAGTTATAAATGAACATGAAAGGATAAAAGATGAAGCCTTGGAAAGAGTTGGTGCTACACTTTCAGAAGATGACAGGACCACATTGGTCACTGTATACAACAAGAAAATGAGAACCAAGCAAAAAATTAGGGTCTTAATGGGAAAAGACCAAAAAGTGATCTAGAGAGAGTCATAAAAGAAATCAATGATAAAGTTCAAGAGATTGTGCAGAAGTTAGGGTTGACTCTGATAATTAAGGAAGAAATGAATGTTGGTTCCAATGCTCAAAAACTTAATATAGAAGAAGAGGTACATGCAAAATAATGCTCAACATGAGCATGATACTAATGATGAAGTTGCACAAGATAACACCCCTCCGAAAGTGGAGGATATGTCAAATGTGAATGTAGATGAGGCAATTATCGGAGAAGACGTTGTGAAGGAAAATGTCATCAATCCTCCGGTACAAAATGATGAAGTCATTCCTCCAATAAATACAAAAAACATTACAAAGGAAGTGAATGCAGATAAGGATGTTGATGAAGAAAAGACTAAAGAGAAAGTTGATGAAGGGAAGAAGAAGATAAAGAGGAAGATGCAAACAAGGACAAGGATGCATCTAGAGATGCAAAGAAAGACAAATTAGTCGACTTCAGTACAACTTATGATAAGGTAAACACTACAGAGGTTACAAAGTCTCTTGGTGAATATTCTGACTCCTCCAAAGATTCTCTGATAAATCTACTAAGTGTTCAACCTAGTTTCTGACTAGTTGTGTCCTCACAACTATGGAGATGCAGAGAAAGACAAATCAGTCAACTTCGGTACAACAAATGATAAGGTAAAGGCTACAAAGGTTACAAAGTCTCTTGGTGAATCTTTTGGCTCCTCCAAAGATTCTTTGATAAATCTACTAAGTGTTCAACCTAGTTTCCGACTAGTTGTGTCGTCACAACTATTGCAACTATCGATGAATCAAGGTAATGTGGATTTGAACAAGATTTTTCCTATCCACAAGCTTCAACTAGGAGACTTGTTCCATACATCTACTAGAAAGGAGATAATTGATTCATATCAAAGGAGCAAAGAGCTAATGGATGAGGCAAGTAAGGCATTACATGAGATCATACCTAAAACAAGCATAGACACATCTATCTCCAGTATAGGTAATCGCAAATTGTTGATTGATTCCTTCAAAACATATGCATCTGGATTGAAGGTAGGGGCAGAGAAGGAAGTTGAGAAAAGGATAAGTGACAAAAGGATGCTGGAGATAAAAGAGAAATGTGTTGTTGCACATAAGAAATTTTTAGAATTGTTGAAGGATGCAGAAGCATGCATAGGAGAGGCTAAGGCACTATTGCAATATGGTATGAAGTGGCCTAGAGCCACACTAAACATAAGGAAGGAAACGGACTCCATTGAGTCTTAGATCAATGCAACCTCTAGTGCATATGACCCAACAGTTGACCTCACTTGTGCTACAAGGAATATCATAGAGGATCTTCACAAGAAGTTCTTCCAACTGCAAGCACAAAAGGAAAACATCATTTTGCAGTTTAGAGAAGTAAGGGATCTGGTCAATCCCAAACTTACAATTGTTTCCCGATCTCTTCTCAGTGTAGACAAGGCAAAGAAGATGAATCTGGTACTTGCTACACTAGAAAGAGAAGTTCTATTGGAGTTGGAAATGCAAAACAGGTTGCTTGCAGAGGCCAAGCATGAATGAGAACAAGGAAGGTGGGCCTGAGAAGATCATGTGAAGAAATTGCATACGTCAACCACCTCCAGTTGACTCATTTTCTATATTCTTATGTATTTTTGTTCAAGATTTTTAGTAAATATGTGGACCATATAAAACAAGTTTGAGTTTTTTCTCTAATATATGACTCAGGGGGAGTCTATTCAATTAGTATATATGATTACATCATTTAGGGGGGTCTCTGATAATGAATCAAAAACAGTTTTGTATAAGCACCCTTTGCTCTTGATGTCAAAGGGTGGGAGTATTGCAAAAAAAAATTAAAGATTTTTGGCATGTTGCCATCAATGATAAAGGGGGAGATTGTTGGAAGTTTGAGGAGATTGTCATTGATGATGTTGTTTTGGCAACATGAGCATGGATTATACATAACAATGGAATACAGTGTTATCATTGATGCCAACATTGTTGTGGATTATTTTGATTAATCCTAACATGCTTCTGAGGTGCTGAAGAAGTCATTTGTGCAAGGAGATTTAGTTCGAAAAGCTCAGTTATGTGGAAATCTGAAAAGTGTCAAAATTGCCAGTTCAGTGGTTTAGTGTATTAGTTTTTGGGTCCACACCACTCTACAAAATATGTTTTGCTCTACGATTCTAAACTAATTTTTGTGGTTGTTAGAAGAATCTAAATCCAAGATTTCATATGGTTTGGCGAAGTATTCTAAGAGATATGAATGACAGAGTTCGGTCTAGCATAATATAGTCACTTTTTGTATAGTGTGTTGATGTGGGAGATTCCACACTTCTCCGCAAATGAGTCTTTGATGTTACGATGTTGGCAATAAGTTTCCAAATGTCAATTGAGTATGAATTCCAGATGACATCATGTTTTAAGGTCCACGTGTTTTGAATTAGATGAACAGTTGAAGGATTTTTTATTTAGGTCCTATGATGTGTCAACCTAACACATTTGATGAGTATGTGAAGGATTAATGTGTTGATTCTTTATGTGGGATCTATTATAAGTCCACATCGACCTATCTTAAAGTATTTTGATATTTGAATTGAGGTGTGTGTTATGGATAAGGTTTGGAGCCAACAAGTTGAATTTTATGTGTTACATCCAATTAGGTCAACCTAATTGACGTTACACTTGATGCCAACATATATGATGGATTGATTTTGATGTTTTGTGATAAGAGATGATGTATGCAAGATATGATGCAAATTTGATCAAAGCAATGCAAAGATAAGTGTTGAATGTTGATATCAGAATTATGCAAATACAAAGCAGAACATAGCAATGATCCAAATCAATGTGAAGTTTGTTATTGTGCTTCATTGAAACTATATCCCTACATATTGTAGATGCTTTTGTAACAATTCAAATTAGACGATGTGTCACCTTTATTCTATCTTTTTCTCTGTGGATAGTGACTCCACCTGGATAATGAGTCAACCTGCAATGAGCACTTATGTAACATACTATAACCAATTATAATATATTGAGCTAATCCTCACCATGGTTTTTCTCATTTTGAGTTTGCCACGTAAAAATCTTGGTGTTCATGTGTTATGTGATGTTGTGGATATTTCATGCTTTCTTTCCTTGGAACAATTAAATATGTTTTGGTAATTGGATGGCTAATGTTTGAATGGTTTAATAGAATATTGATTCAGCCCCTCTCAAAGGAAACTAAACTGAAAAGCATTTTATCCTAGATTGTAAAGCTTACAGTAACATCAAAGGAAGCTATATAAGTGGGTTAACAGCTGCAAATTTTCAAGATTTATTCAACATGGAATGGGTGCGTAGAATGAGAGAGTTCATTATCAAACTAAACTGTGCAAGAACAACACTTCACAATGCTAAAATAGCAGGGATCCCTGTCCCATAGACCACCTTTTGATGCTGTGGACGTTAAAAGTCTTCTATTCTATTCTACAAAGAACACATATTTGTTTGTTAAAACCATTACCCCGAATTACGTTGCAATAATACGAAGAAGCTCCTTGCAAAGCAATAAAAAATAAACGTTAGGAAAATATCAAATAGATAGGTCAATTTTAAAAAATAAAAATAATAAATGATGAAGACGGCCATCCAGCCGGCTTCTCCACAGTAGCAAATCACCTTGTATTTTCACGATCTTTACAGAAACTAGAGTAGGGCAATGGCCTCCTTGAGGCACTCTAAATTCAAGCTAGGCAGAATTAGCGCCTGCACAATCGCAATTGAACAATTAGCATATTCTCATATTCCAAAACCCTTAAAGCGAGGGCACTAAAACAATATCGAAATGTGGGCAAAAGAAAAAAAATGAGGTACCAACATAAATGGATCAAACCTCTCACCGCTTCCAAAGCGCTGGATCCTGTGATTTTTTAACGGCCTGCAAAATACAGAGACGGGTGCAAACCAGACCCTGAGAGAAAAGAGAGCGAAAGGCAAAGGCAATAGCAACATATACATTTTGACTTAGTTTCGAAGTACCTTTGTTGAAGTACTTTCAAAGTACCTTTGTTAATGCCGGTATTGTGGCCAAATATTTCGCAGATGAGGTTCTTAAAACGATAAGTCGAGGCGGCCATATCAAGGGAAGATATTTTTCTATTTTATCTTTCCTCAAGAATTAACTGCGTAGGAGAGGGCCTACATTTGGCAGTGACCCTGCCTACAAGTGCGACTGTTTTCATTCAAAGTTGCCCTTCAAATAGTAAATATATTTTTAAAAAATCCTGTGTAAATTTTGATAGTTTGTCCAAAATCTCCTCTTTCATGTCAATACAGTATTAGTTGTATTTTACAGGAAAAATGCTCAACTACGGCTATACAGCCATCAAATTTAGGCCCAAGCAATTTGTTATATATTTATTATAAAGAGTATAAGCATTATCCTAATTATTCTTTTGTGGAGCATGTGAGAAAGCAGAGCAGAGTGCAGGGTTCGTGTTAGCTTCGTGCACATTGTTTATTGTCTCCCTACATTTCTCTCCTATTGGTTTATCACGTAGCGTTGTTTGTCACTTGTGGCATGCATATAAATATATATATATATCTATATACTTTATACATAGATTAAGAAAAACTAAAACTTTGACTTCCATGCACCCATTCAAAAAAAAGAGTAATGGACGGATGGTGAATGACAACTCGCGAAAAAAATATAATGTGTTGATTTATGTTAGTGGATTCTCTTTTCGAGTGGACTCGGACATTGGAACTAAAAGGAAGTGCACTCAAAAATATTATTTATTAATTGGCCACGTTTAACAGGAAGTAACTTTTTGCCTTCTAGATTCTTTTGATGATTGAATTGATTTTTAATTCAATAAATGCGAATGAGCAAACTACTCTTGAGTAATTTCCCACGTTCTGTCGTTTCCAATATATTCCAAACAACGAAATGTGTTTGCACTATAAGTTCAAATTTTGTAGGTTTTAACATTTTACGAAACCAGCATGCATTGTATGCAAAGCAAGTTGTCCTCCTGCCTCGTTTTATAAACCCATATTTATATGGTCCATGAAACCAAAAGACTTATGAGAGCAAGAGCTGCAGCAAAATTGCCTCACGCTAACACACCCAAAATGCATCGGCACTCTGACAGCTTTTCATACTCCAGAGTAGTTTGATATCTTAAAATTATTTATTCACCTCATTTGCGAATGAGAATATGGGGAAGAAAATAACTTTGCTCGTGGCTCTTTATCTCTTCACATATTTATTGTCAAAGTGCCACAGGACAAATGCTGTTGTGAATTGTGCAGAAGAAGATAGGGATGCACTCCTCCAATTCAAGGCCGCCATTCTCAGAGACCCTGTCGGAGTTCTAAGCTCATGGAATAGCGACACAAATTGCTGCTACTGGAATGGTGTCACCTGCCAAAACAAGACTGGGCGAGTAGTCCATCTCATCTTATCCGAAGACAACAATAATAACAGTGTGTACATGACTGGCACCATGTCCCAATCCATATTCAGCCTCTCTTTCCTTCAACAGCTCATTATTTACAATATGAAGAATATTAGTGGATCCATTCCATCCTCAATTTCTCACCTTTCATTCCTCACTCACCTTACTTTAGCCAACAACAAACTTACAGGCTCCATTCCCCCCTCCATTACCATGCTCTCCCACCTACAATTTCTCATCCTCGAAGGAAACCTGCTGACAGGCTTTATTCCTAAAAACATTGGCAATCTGACTGAATTAGCGGGCCTGTCATTGCATGCAAATTATCTCTCAGGATCAATTCCTGCCAGCATTGGAAGTTTAAGAAAATTACAATGAATGGAGCTTGACAACAATCTTCTCTCGGGCTCAATACCAGACTCAATATCAGGCCTCACTTCTATAAGCACTCTAGACATATCAAACAATTTTCTCTCAGGTACTATTCCTTCCTCGTTGGGCAATCTTTCCTATCTTGCTTCTTTACAAGCCAGTAACAATTGCTTGAAGGGAGAGATCCCATCATCAATGGCTTTGCTAAAATCCAGTTTGAATAAATTGAAACTAGATAATAACCAATTGCAGGGCCACATCCCAGAATCCTTTATTGAGATGATTAATGTTTATACCCTTGACCTGTCCAGAAATAGGCTCACAGGTAATATCCCTTCTTTCTCAATTTCTTCCTCCTTTATGACCTTTAGTCTATTCAACAACAGCCTAACAGGCACCATCCCACCCTCTTTCGGCACCATGTCCAACCTACTCTCTCTTGCATTATCTTACAACAAGCTCACAGGTGTGATCCCTACTTCCTTTGGACAATCCTCACGGATTGAGGTTCTTTCCATGTCAAACAATAAACTTACAGGCCATATCCCCAATTCGTTGGGGCAAATGCCATATTTGCAATATCTTGATCTATCAAATAATAACCTCAAAGGTGCAATTCCAAAACTCCCAATTTTATATAATTTGTTTGGCCTTAAATCTTGCTAGGAATAGATTATCTGGGCCTCTTCCAGAGATATACAACAGTAGTCTATATTCCCTTGATTTATCTTACAATAATCTGCAGCTTTCTACAATCCCTAAATGGATTGTAGATACAAGCTTCGCAAATCTTCGGTTGGCTAGCTGTGGTATTTCTATGAGACTCAATGACTGGAAGCCTTGTTGTCCTGAACATTATTTAGCACTCGATCTCTCCAATAACAAAATCAATGGCAATTTGAGTGATATATTTTCAGAGATGACTGCACTGCAATATGTAAAACTCTCAAATAATCAACTGGGTGGAAACATCCCTTCGTTGATTGGAAAGTTGAAGAGCCTGGAAGTTTTGGAACTGTCTGTAAACAGACTGAAAGGAATGATTCCAGAGGATGTGCTGCAGCTGAATAATTTGAAAGAATTCAATGTAAGTTACAATCATTTGTGTGGAAAAATTCCAGACAAGAAGCCATTGAATTCATTCCCAGCTTCTGCATATTCTCATAATCAGTGCCTCTGTGGATCTCCTCTTCCAGTTTGCAGTTATCATTAATCAACATCTAGTCAGATTTCTTGCATTGGATCTTGCTCAGGCCTCAGAAGAACATTGTTCGGTTATAATTCTGAAATATTTTTTTGTAATCATGATCAGTGGCCTGATCAAATCTGTTGTAATCCCCAATATGCATGTGATTGTTGGCCTATTCAAATTCATTGTCATCCTGAGTATGCATTGCTTTTAAGTCATGACTCTTGTAAGTTTTTATGCCTATTTATTTTCCATTAAGTAAAATGAACAAAAATCATACAAATATCATATACAACAAAAAATAAATAATGGTTAATAGTTTAAAACCTTAAGATTTAAAAAATATGATTTGAAAAATAAGGCACCAAAAATTAACTCTTTTAAAGAATCCAATATAGATGGTTAGTTATCATATAACGACAATAGTTTCTCAATCAATGAAAATTGCTATAGACATCGTCAGATATATTTTAGGAATAAAACTTGTACATTCTGGCAAAGTCAACGTAAACATTTTTATACTAATATGGGCTAGTGTCTTGTCTAAGTCTGCATCTGGCCTCATTAGTTGGATGTGATATTCTACTCAAATTCAACAATTATCATGTTTACTTCAATTTATGAAATCCTTTATGCTTTACCACGAGAGCTTATCCCATTCAACTGGCATTTTAAGAAATTGATTCTAGAGAAATTGGTAAGAAACAGTCATTGGATTCACCCCTTTCATTTCCCAAACCACTTTGCCTCCCCACAATAAAAAAGAACACAACCTGTTGTCAGCTAAATCTTGACTGTTATTATCACCTTTTAAACTCAGACAACTCAGAATACAAATCTATAGAATGCTTGAACTCCAATATAATATCTAAAGTGGCATCTAGAGGCTGTAAAACGATAGATCCCATTTACATAGCATAGATTGTGTTTGCAGTGCAAATTTATAATAACAGTTTCTGGACTCATCTACATGGTAATATTCTTTTTTAACATTTTGAGCTTCACTAATGGGCTCACTATCAAGTAAAATCCCATATGAATCCTCCCAAACCACACGGCTACCTAATTTTCATAGTCTTATTGACATATTAGGAACAGAGATGACTTCTTGTAGAGAATCTAAAATACTCATCATTACTTGTAATGATTCAAGAAGAATGATTTAGAGTTTCATCCACACAATCCTCATATTGCAGATTGTTTGAAGAAATTTAATGCCAATTCCTCAGATGGGTACACATTTTTGATATAGAAATTTTGTTGGAGCCATTTGATATCAACTCCTACCAAAAAATTAGGACCCAAATAGTATTCGTCAATCAGAATTGGATAGCCATTGGGACTCAAATGGTAGCCACCATTGAGAATAACTAGTAAAGCCCCAAGCTTAACAGCAATGCATTGATTGCATGACATAAAAAAACTAATGTGAAAACTGCATTGTGCCCTGAGTTTTTCTTAAACCTATGACATGCCCATTAAATTATAAACAACATGCCCGTTGCTTCCCCAACTGAAGTGATGGTTAAAATCATATCTCCATGTTAAGTTTGAAATACATTGAAAGACAACTGATGGCCATGAATGTATGGGTTATTTAACCTATGGTAGCAATGAAAATCAGGGTGAAAATGTGCTTGCACGAATGCTGCATAACTTATCAAACTAGATTAAGTATCTTTTAAAGAACATCTGACAGTCTAACTACCAAACGTGTTTGTCGAGACTTTTCCTTACTAACAAGAAGGTTCTAAACACTTTTATAAAGGTTTTGAAATCAATTGATGTCAATTGACCCCCATTGACTTACCAGGTATCTTACCTATGGAAATTATGTAGTGATTGTCAAATACCATTCCGCAAAAATTCCTACCTTTTAAACATTTCTAAGAGTCTCTCTTGCCATCTTACTTTAGCATATCACATTTGAAGGTCAGTGTATATCCTATAATCTCTCCATGTTACAGGGCTCTTTGGTTTTCATTTTCACCATCTAGAAACTCTAAAAAATATTGCATACTCACATTATCCAAATGTTGCAGCTCTTGAATATACCATAATCACTATAAACTTATCTTCCACAAACATAGTGAAAACTGAAAAATAATTTTATTTTTCAAAGTCAACAGGAAGCTCTCATATATTTTGGATGGTGAAATAGCAACCTTTCAGTTTTTTATGGGTTATGATACAAAAATGAGGGTTTATCTTTGATGAGCCCCAACATTGCCTCATCTGATGATCATTTTTCTTGTTTTTCATTTGTATTTCCAAAAACATTTATATCTTTTAAACAGTTTTTTTAATTGATATTTTGATAAAAGTACTAAGTTTAAGTGCATGTTGTTTAATTGAATGGTTATATATTAAAGTAGTTATTTTTAGAATAATATAGCATTTTCTATCTGAGTTATGGTAATTGGCATGCTCATAAGTATTTTAAGTGTAGCAAAAGAA
This sequence comes from Sequoia sempervirens, assembly GCA_007258455.2. Lineage (NCBI taxonomy): Eukaryota > Viridiplantae > Streptophyta > Pinopsida > Cupressales > Cupressaceae > Sequoia > Sequoia sempervirens. Next base: position 22,481 of record VDFB02335626.1, read on the forward strand.
ATTTTAGTGGACTTAACCAGTGCCTACAGCAACTGAGGTCTGCAACCTGCAACTGTAGCTATAGCATGCCTGCAATCACAATTGTAGTGTTCCTGTAGACGTGAGAACAGCTTACCTGCAGCCATAATAGCATCCTCCATGCAACTGCAACAGTAGTATCCATGCAGCCAACGATGTACCACACTTGCAGCAAAGAAGAGTCCTTGTACAAGTGGCAAAGCATTGACTCTTCAACAAGACAGATGGAGTTTGAATAGAACTGAATAATTCAATCCACTCGTCCTTGTTTTCCTCAACAAACTTCTTTTCATAAACATGATGTGTTGTCCTAATGGGAATGCTCTTTCTAACTGCTTAAGATTTAGTTTCCTATTTTTATTGTTATTTTTAAAAATAAGATGTCCTCCCATATGATTGGGAGTGATTAGATAGATGTAGTATAAGTTATAGAATAGAATAAAGACAATAGATGTATGGAATATAAAAGTACACCAACAATAGAAACAGAGATACAATTATGCAATTGAAAATATACAGTGGCAGTAGATTTGAGAATATGTAATAGATTCTACCAAATTAATAGAAGATTGAGTTTTCTATCATGTGATTTCTTTCATTATCACTATGTCATACAGTCATACGCATTACAAGCATTTTGATTGAGTCAACAATTTATTCAGGGCAAGAGAGAAAGTCATGGCTTTACCGAAGCAAAGACCTACTTGAAGTGAACTGCAACTGAGCCTCTGTCTTGGTTAGCATAGATTCTTGCATTTTCAGTTTTAGAATGTTTTCTTGTAGTAACTTAAGCGAAGTCTACTAAATTGTAGCATTTGCATTAACCTGCAACATCTAATGTATAATTCTTAGTTTGTTTTAAAAATCTGTTCCTTTTGTGCAGCAACATTTACTTTCCTGTTTTACAAGCTTTATTCATTTCCCCTGTACACAACATTAGAATTTCAAACCCCTAGGAATCTAATGTTGTATATATAGTACTAACACCGTGCCAAAATATACGCCCCTAGGTTGACATGTAAATGAAGTAGCAACATGAGCCAAAAGGCTACTTGATTAGTGGATATTGTGTTCAAGTTGTGTGCAAGCCTTGGATGTACCAGGTTTAGTTGAAAATTGATTACACTTGTCACTTTTGGCACTGTTGCCAAGGATTGTATCAAGCTTTAGAATTTCTGGGTTTTGAATTAGATTTTACTGCTTTCCCTGGATTATAATTTACATTCTACAACCTACAATTAGTTGCTAGAGAAGAAAATAAACACCAAAGATGTCTACTGGTGCAGGAGCACCATTAGATAAATGTTATCAAGTTAAGCAATTGTTGTCTAGGCTTTAGCATTTTGATGGATATGCATAAAATAAGGTCTTAAAGACCATTTAAGATTGTAATAGGTCATTTTTGAGCCATATTAGGTGTTTTATGGGGGTACTTAGTTTGACATTTGCAAAAATTGCATTTTTGGCAAAGTTGTCAAAACAATAAAGTAGTAAAAGTTGCTTTTTAAGGGAATATGAACGGTCATAGAGTTCAAAGGGCAGTTAAGGGAAGTTAGAGAATTGGTTTTCTTGGGAAAAAGCATAAATATGTGAAACTCCATCGTTGTAAGAAGTTTTTTGGAAGATTTTTGAATATTGGAAAGAAAAACAATAAGCTTTGTGACTGATTTTTCCAGATTTTCTGTTTTCGCACATTTTCCAGCACTTGTAGAGGCCATACAGCAACTTTTTGGTTTAAATCTTTTTGGGGCAGCATAATATATTGTTTTAACTTGTATTTGATTCCAACTTGAAGGTTCCTTAATAAGTTTTTGTGCATTTATTTGACTGATCTCTTAGACTGGCCAGAAACAGGGTATTTGAGGGTTTTGTTAGTTTAAAGCATGAACTAACCCATTCCACCTTTCTGTTTGCTCTGTTACCTGGTGAAATGGGTATATTTTTTTAGGGGAAGGTGAGATAATGGTGAGTTTGTGCAAGGGAGGTCTGGAAAGGAGATGGGTGTGAAGCCCTAGTATGAAATAATGAGTTTTCCATATGAAAAGTGTGGTTTTGATAAGTGAAATTGAGAAATAGGTTGGGGCAGCATAATTTTATGGTGATATGAGTTTGTGCAGGTTGTTTTGGATCTGATTGAAAAGTTGGAAAGATTGTTTGAGTGTGGTAAAGGTGTTTTTCAATAAACCCCTAGTTGCTAGGCTTAAAATGAGGGTTTAGTGATTTGGCTATTGGATGTTTGTATCTCTGAAAACTAATTGAAGATTCTGTGGTTTTGACACATTGGTATTGCTGCCCAATTGAGTTTCCAAGTTGTGGAAAGGTTTTGTGAGTAGTTGTTTTGGAAAAGTGGGCTAATTTGAGCCCCAAAAGGCGTGAGAAGCCTGATTTGAGCAATTTGTTACGAAACAACCTTAGGTGATTGTTTGGTATGTTGTTAAGCTCAGTAATGGGTCCCTGAAATAGGACTGGTCTTGGTTTGAAAAGAAGTGATTGAGAAAATATACCCGATTTAGTGAGTTTGGAATGCTACAAGGAGATAGCTTGATTTGGTGAAAGTAAAGAGCTGTGAAAATTTTTGACTTGAGGACTGTGATTACTAATTGGAATTGTGTTTAGTGAGATTGCAGGACCTCCCCCATTGCATCAAAGTGGTATCAGAGCAAAGGTACCAGATTCCTGTAGAGGAAAGTTGAAGATTGTGAAAGAAAGCTTGGAAAGTGAAGAGGCAAGATTGTGAAGATGCCTCCTAAAGGAAGCATAGTTGCAAGGAAGATGGATGAGTAGGCTAGACAAATAGAAGCCTTGAGAAGAGAGATGGCTGCATTGAAATCAAAAACTAGTGTGGATATGGATGAGAGTGATACTGAAGAAGACTTCCAATGAAGAGGAAGAGATGGATCCAGATGATGTGAGGATGATGAAGCTTTTGAAGGCTTTGAAGAAAGATGGACATAGCAAAATGGATGTGCCTATGTATGGGGGAAAACTAGATGGAGAAGAGCTCTTGGATCGGATAGGGGCTTTGGAGAATTATTTTGACAGTGAGGAGATTGATGGAGAACACAAAGTGAAGAAGGCCAAAACCAAATTAAAAGCACATGCTTTGTTGTGGTGGAACTTTGTGCAAGATGAAAGGCAGAGAAAAGGAAAGAACAAGATCACTTCATGGGAGAGAATGAAGGAAAAACTGGAAGGTAAGTTCCTTCTTTGTGATTATAATGTTCAATTACTCAAAAAGTTACAAAATCTTAGGCAAAAAGAACAAGATGTGCAAGCATACACTAAGGAATTCTATAGGCTAAGTATAAGAACAAAGCATGAGGAGGATGAGGAAGAAAGAGTAGCTAGATATCTCAATGGCCTAAGGTATAATATTCAAGATGAAATCAGTCTGTTAGCACCAAAAACAGTTGAGCAATGTTTTCAAATGGCAATAAGAGCAGAAGACAAACTCAAGAGAAGACAAGAGAAAATAGCAAGAGGAAGAGGCAGCACCATGAGAGGAAGAGGACATTTCTCTACTCCAAGACAAGCAACTGAAAATCAAGAGGAACCAAGCAAAAGAGATGAACAAGTTGCAGACTTTAGAGGAGGATATAGAGGAACAAGGGGCAGGTTTGGAGGTGGAAGGAATTCTAATACTTTTGCTGGTAGGTGCTATCATTGTCAAGAGTATGGTCATCCTGCTTGGAAGTGCCATGAGAAGGTTGGTTCAACTTCAAGTGGAGGAGAAAGAAAACCTAATAGAAGAGCACAAATAGTTCAAGAAGATAAAGCTGAAAGTAGTTCAAGTTCAAATAAATTGATTGCAAGGGCTGAGATTGGAAAGATGTTGACGATGAAGAAACAAATCTTGAAGACCACAAAGGAGGAAGAGTTGCTTCAAAGAAAAGCTTTGTTCAGGACAGCCTACAGATGTACAGACAAGGTATGCAAAGTGATTGTTGACTAGTGAAATGGTGGAAAAGTTGCATTTGCAAAGGGTACCTAGAGAAAGACCATATAGGGTGTCATGGGTTAGTGATGATCAGTCTTTGGTGGTGAGTGAGCAAGCAAAAGTTGAGTTTTAGATTGGGCAGTGTAAAGATGAAATGCTTTGTGATATAATCCCCATCAATTGTTGCCATATGTTGCTAGGAAGGCCCTGGCAGTTTGATAGGTCAGCCCTATACAATGGAAGGAAAAATACTTACCTAATTGAGAAAGATGCGAGAGAGTTTGTTTTAACTCCATTGAATGAGAGAGTAAGTGAACAAGGTGAGATTATTATGTTAGGGAGAAAGGAGTTTATAACTGTTGGTAAAGGTAAGAGTGTAGATTTGGCATCCAATGCAAAACAAGACAAGGTGCAGACAGTAAGGGAAATGAGGATAAAGTGCAGGCAATGATAAAGAGGAATGCCTTCTTATGGGACAAGAAAGTAGAAGTAAGTGAGTCTCAGGCAGATATAGTGCAGTGTAAGGGTAGAAGGCCTTTGGAAAGGCAAGAAGAGAGTGACAGTGTGTTGGTAGGGACAGTCAAGTGCCCTGTGGTGTTGAAAAAGGTAAAAAGACAGTCAAAAAGTGTTAGGACAGAGCTTTGTGAGAATGATGAGATGGTAAGCAAGAGGATAGTGGTCTGTGGTGATAGAAGGACAATGAATTTTGATGGGACGGAGAGTCACAAGATTGAAAGGACAGAGGACAAAAAGATAAAGGTTTGTATTGATGATAGGACAATGGAAAGGATAGGGAATGAAGTACTTACAGGTCTGACAGAGATAAAGAAGTCTGATGGTACAGTTGACAGTGAGGAATGTGCAGTTGGTACGAGTATTGGACAATGGAATAAGCAAGGAATTGCAAAGCAAGTGATGGCAGTTGGTACAAAGGTGACTACAGATGTAAAAGGTGAAGTGACATCAGTATTTGGAGGAAAGGATACAAGACACCCCACAGTGTTGTATGACAGTGAGAAGCAAGTTTTAGATGAAGACAAGATCAAGAGTGTTAAAGGCAACAAGGAACAAGAACACAATGGACCAGTTGAAGACAAGCAAGGAAGTCAAAGGCATGAAGAATACAAAGGGGGGCATGTGACATTCATCTTTCCAAGGGAATTGGAAAAGTTTCAAGTTGGGGTGTATGGTGCAAGAGCACCATTAGATAAATGTTGTCAAGTTAAGAAACTGTTGTCTAGGCTTTAGCATTTTGATGGATATGCATAAAATAAGGTCTTAAAGACCATTTAAGATTGTAATAGGTCATTTTTGAGCCATATTAGGTGTTTTACGGGGGTACTTAATTTGACATTTGCAAAAATTGCATTTTTGGCAAAGTTGTCAAAACAATAAAGTTGTAAAAACAATAAAGTTGTAAAAGTTGTTTTTTAAGGGAATATGAACTATCATAGAGTTCAAAGGGCAGTTAAGGGAAGTTAGAGAATTGGTTTGCTTGGGAAAAAGCATAAATATGTGAAACTCCATCGTTGTAAGAAGCTTTTTGGAAGATTTTTGAATATTGGAAAGAAAAACAATAAGCTTTGTGACTGATTTTTCCAGATTTTCTGTTTTTGCACATTTTCCAGCACTTGTAGAGGCCGTACAACAACTTTTTGGTTCAAATCTTTTTGGGGCAGCATAATATATTGTTTAACTTGTATTTGAATCCAACTTGAAGGTTCCTTAATAAGTTTTTGTGCATTTATTTGACTGATCTCTCAGACTGGCCAGAAACAGGGTATTTGAGGGTTTTGTTAGTTTAAACCATGAACTAACCCATTCCACCTTTTTTTCTGCTCTGTTACCTTGTGGAATGGGTATATTTTGTTAGGGGGAAGGTGAGAGAATGGTGAGTTTGTGCAGGGGATCTGGAAAGGAGATGGGTCTGAATCCCTAGTATGAAATAATGAGTTTTCCATATCAAAAATGTCGTTTTGATAAGTGAAATTGAGAAATAGGTTGGGGCAGCATAATTTTATGGTGATTTGAGTTTGTGCAGGTTATTTTGCATCTGATTGAAGAGTTGGAAAGATTGTTTGAGTGTAGGAAAGGTGTTTTTCAATAAACCCCTAGTTTCTAGGCTTAAAATGAGGATTTAGTGATTTGGCTATTGGATGTTTGTATCTTTGGAAACTAATTGAAGATTCTATGGTTTTGAAACATTGGTATTGCTACCCAATTGAGTTTCCAAGTTGTGGAAAGGTTTTGTGAGTAGTTTTTTTGGAAAAGTGGGTTAATTTGAGCCCCAAAAAGCGTGAAAAGCCTGATTTGAGCAATTTGTTATGAAACAATCTTAGGTGATTGTTTGGTATGTTGTTAAGCTCAATAATGGGTCCCTGAAATAGGACTGGTCTTGGTTTGAAAAGAAGTGATTGAGAAAATATACCCGATTTAGTGGGTTTGGAATGCTACAAGGAGATACCTTGATTTGGTGAAAATAAAGAGCTGTGAGAATTTGTGACTTGAGGATTGTGATTACTGATTAGAATTGTGTTTAGTGACATTGCAGGACCTCCCCCATTGCATCATCTACTAACATTGTGCAAGGAAGCAGGACCTTCCAACTCTAGTACATTGCATGCATCAAAGATGAGACCAATTGGGAAAATTCCTTCAAAAAGATTGTGACAATCCAACAATGGCTACCCAAGGAGAAGCACCGCAGCAACAAAAGAAGTTTGTAATGTCCCTTCCTTAGGCAGCTCAGACTATAACGAAGGTTGGCCTACTATTAGGGTTCCTGTAGGTCGCAGAATGGTTAGGGACCCAAAGAGGGCTGTGGAGCTTACTTGGGAGCTTTACGAGTCTTTCAGTTGGAGTTCAGTTGATGAATCCAGGGATAAATTGGAAATATTAAATTTTGCTTTAATGAAATAGTAAAAAGTGAATAGTAACATAAAATTATAAAAGGAATGGTGAAAAGTGCCCCCCATCCTAGTAACTCAAAGTTGTTTTTAAATGTGGCCCTTTCTTTTGATGAGGAAAGACCCTCAAGAGGGGAGGAGGATTATTTTATTGAATTTTATAAAAAAGCTCATGGAGGTTATAAAACAATATGTTGGGCTCATTCTTGGGATTCTATTCTCATTTTGACAAAAGCAAATTGTAAGTTTGAGCTCTAGAAGAGGGTTTCAGCAGCATACAGGTCTTCTAAGGACGAAATCCCTTGGAGGATAGTGAATTGGAGGAAAACCTAGTTCACAAAACAAGGAAATCTACCTAGGGTTTCCATTTGGGCTTCATTGGTCTTCATCACAGGTTAATTTGCAGCTAGAATTGATTGCAGCGATGAGTTATCAGAATATAATTGCAAACTGGGGCTTCTTATCAGTAGATATCTTCATTTCAATGCATTCACTAGCTGGCCGTACTATTTGGGTGTCATTTCCAGTCAAACCCTAGCTGGAAATTAGGGGTTTCAGACCACTAAGGAGCAAATTCAGTTCAGCCATTGTTGACATGCCTGTAGCTGGTTACTGAAGTTCATATTGGTCTCGTTTCAAGGTCTGGACCAGCCACATCAAGTTTATTTGGAGCTGTATTGTCAAAGGAAGCCATCAAACTATCATCGGGTATGTTCTTGGCATGTTGGGAATATAAATTTTTCATTTGTATGGGGTGTAATAGTGCTGATACAGCTCTGATAACTTTATATCAGACCTATTATTATTGTAAATTGGACCTGATATAGATTGAATAAAAGCAACTTTTGAGGTGGAATTCATGTTATATGTTTATGCAAATCTTTGTTTATCATTTCTATACATGTTCTTTTTAATTTGGCAACATTAAGCACTCAAACCAGGCTTCAAACAACACATACACACCTAGAAATCAGTCTCAAACCAGATTACATGCCAACCATTTGACGAAATGTCCAATGTTCAAAACTGAAATTTTGCGTTATATCTAGCAAGGGATATTTTAGTGGTATCAGAGCCATAATCCTACCAGCCTGTTGGGTAATGATTGCATTCAATTGGTGTGAAATCAGTTGTGTACAAGTCATTTTGGATTTGCTTTTTAGTTTGGACAGCGAAAAAGGTCATCATGGCGAAGTTGTTTAGTAATAAACAGGCATGGAAGGAAATTGAGCAAACACAACACAAGACCATATGAAAATTGCAGCGTTTACGTGATTCACTTTCAAGATTGGGACTCCCTAAAGGATCATCCTCACTTTCTACTAGCAAAATTCCAACACCACAAGACAAAGAAGCGGTAGTGATTAACATATTTGAGGAGTATAGCATTCTTCCTCAACGTGTTAAGGAGAATCTTCCCTTCAAGGACTACATGGACATACACCCGAATCTTTGCCGCAAGACTGAGCATGCAAGGAAGGAATATCACACTATAGCTTATGAATTGTTTATACATGGAATGGATAGAGAATCTTCATATATGATTAATACAACTCTTCATGTGAATGATCTGGTGTCTTCAAGTTCCAATGAGGTATGCAAAAATTTATATGATGAATTTGATAGACATGCTGATTTGAATCAAGAAGACATTAGGACAGCCTTGGGCAATGATTTGTCTACATCATCCTTGCAAGAGGTTTCACAAGAGGCTCCTCCATTAGAGCCTAGCATACATCATGTCAGTGCTTTGGATAGCAATGGTAGGGATTCTTTGGGTGATCATAAAGCATCTTCTAGTGTGATAGTTGATTCCAATAATGGCACATCACCTACACATGATGGAAACCAAGGATATTTGGAACAAAAGCCTTGGGTTTGGGAAGAAGAGGAGACAAATAAAGACTTGATGGTGTTTGATGACTACAATGTAAGCATAAAAGAAGGATGTGTGGATGTTGAATACACAAGGGATGAGCTTCTTGAGGTAAGCCCACAAGAAGAGCATGTTGAAGGAAGGAGGAATGATTTAGAAAATCCGGTTTGGTCTAATTTGCATCATGAAGTTCATGACCTTCCTCTTTTGGAGATCCCCTTGAAGGCCCAAAAAAATGATGATAGTGGTCACACACTTGATGGATCTGCCACAAGTGTTATGTCCATTTGTGTGGAATTGAACATTATTGGTTTCATTATGGTTAGTCATGCATCATCTACAATGGAAGGACAATTGCTAAGATCATATGAAGCATTTTGTTTTGGAGAGCTGATTAGGAAGACTTGGAGGTTTCTTACTAAGAAGATCTTTTAATTTGATAATTGTCGGTTTGTCCTGCATACTACACCTTGGTGTTTGCTAGTTAAGGAAAACATATCAGTTATGGAGGTGATGGTATGGATTAGAAAATGGGACAGCAATATTTTGACATCACACGAGGATGAATCCAAGCTAGATGGTTCTGAAAAGAAATGTAGCATGGTAGACATTCATGAAATGATAGATAAGCATGAGGTGATGGTGGGAAATTCTACTTGCCTACAATCTGAATTTATAACAGTTGTGGGAAAAGAACATGAACCAATCTGTAGGTTGGTGCCTCACTCTTATGATGTCGATACTTCGATTGAGTATAAGGATGGCATAACTTCAAGAATTGATATGCTACAAGATTGGGCTGCTAAGTGTATACAAGTGTGCTCTTGCATTAAAGATTTCCAAGGTAATGAAAGAAAATATACAATCAGACCTAGTTTTCTGATTTTCAACAGCAATGGTATATCCTCACTTCCTCATGATATTGCAGCTGCTAATCATTGGAAAACGAGTGATATTGATTCTATTTTGATTGGTACACCAGATGCATGCATTGGTCATGGTAATTTATATAATCATCTCATTATGGGACTGATTTTAAACAATTTAGAGCAATTGAGATGAAAGTCTTAAGAAATGTTCGAGGGATGGCTTGACAAGGCAATGGAAGTTAAGTTGATAGCACAACAAACCAAGCTTCACCTTCAACAAGTTTGTGACATTCACCACCCCATGGATGCTAAGAAACAAAGGTCTTCTAGTTTTGAAATTGCAGTTGTTGTTGATCAGTTCATTCATGAAGATTTTGAGGGCTTTGATGTGACTATAGCAGGTGGACTTACTATTCTTTGCAAGAAGAAAGTGAGTAAGCTTAGCATTATCTTTGGTGAGTATACTCTTTGTGATGATTTTTATGTACTTGATTTGAAGGACAATGAAGCTCTACTTGGTATGCAATGGCTACATTCTTTACAAAGGGTCATCCAAGATTTACAAGAAATGGAGTTTAGTTTCATACATGATGGGAAACACATTATTATGAAAGCTCTCAAATATACTTTGCCTCATCAAATAGCAGCCAAATCAATGATAGCTTTGGGTCATGATTTGTATCATGAAGGCATACATTATGCATGTGAAGAGAATTGCATTGAACCAGCACTTCATAGGTATGATGAAAGGAATGACAAGTTTATGGATTGGCATGACATTATACCGGACTTACTATTCTTTGCAAGAAGAAAGTGAGTAAGCTTACCATTATCTTTGGTGAGTATACTCTTTGTGATGACTTTTGTGTACTTGATTTGAAGGACAATGACGTTCTACTTGGTATGCAATGGCTACATTTTTTACAAAGGGTCATCCAACATTTACAAGAAATGGAGTTTAGTTTCATACATGATGGGAAACACATTATTATGAAAGCTCTCAAATACACTTTGCCTCATCAAATAGCAGCCAAATCAATGATAGCTTTGGGTCATGATTTGTATCATGAAGGCATACATTATGCATGTGAAGAGAACTGTATTGAACCAACACTTAATAGGTATGATGAAAGGAATGACAAGTTTATGGATTGGCATGACATTATACCTGATTTTTTTAAGGACAGCAGCTCTATGGTTCTACTTTCTCATGAGATAAGCATGCTAACTCCTTTGGAGGATAGTTATTTGTGGTCTACTAATGATGACATACAAAATTGGAGTGTTGAATATGGTAATTTTGTCAAAACACGGGGCGCTACACAATTTAATTCGGTATATTAGACTTTTCAAGGTATGGAAAAGAAGTATAATATTTGGCTAGAGAGGGCAAGGAAAGCTAAGTTAGTTGTTGGCCAAGCAAAACAACATCTAGATCTGGTAAAAAGAATGAGGCTAGTAGCTTTGTGCGCTCATCCTAGGCCAACCATTGATGTTGTGCATAAGTATGATTATGATGACGAAGGTAACTTAGTTTTGCATGAGGCATTAGTTCCATTTGGTGAACTAAACCAGCCTAGTCATGATTTTGTTGGTGCTTTCTTATGGGTGTACATGGATGATTTGATAGTTTATCCTACATTGGTTTCTTTTGTTAGGCTGAGTCAAACCATTGAGTTGACACCATTTTGTATTGATGAGAATTCCATAAGAGGGTGTGTGGATTGTTTGCTAGACTATTCTCTATGGTTGTTCATGCCTCTTCATTTCTGGATATTGAAATGTGTGACTTCAGTCTTGGTACAGCAATGCTGGTAACAATTTATGATGATGGAAATGACAATGTATTGGTTGAAGGCGAAACAAGTGATAGTATCCTACCTTCATACACTTGGACTGGCACAAATCATAAATACAAATTGCATACTATTGTTATGTTCCATGACAGTGAGATAAGAAGGATGGAGGGCAACTACAAAAAAGATATCAGTTGGATAAGCGGAAGTGAGGAAAGAGAAAAAGGAAGGAATAAAGCATGGTATTTTTTATCCACATTTGCACTCCTTCAAAGAGGTTTGGAGCTGATTAGAATAGACCACTTACAGATGGGTAGAGTTAGAGGCATGGCTATCCAATTGGAAGGGTAACAAGGAAGGAAGATTGTTGATCCTTGTCTACTTTTGAGTAGACACAATCACTTCTTGCATCAGTCAAAAATTCAGTCTTGTATAGCAGCTTTTCCGAGGGCACAAGGTGACAAGGTAAATGGTATAGGAGTTGAACAGATTGAAGAATCATACAATGAGGATTTTTGCAGCCTTGTGACATTTAGTGTTTAAGACTTCTTTGAGCCACTTCCACCCCTACTCACTTGGTAAGTTGATGAGACATGTCATTTGGATAATAGAATGGGGACTTCGGAATTTTCGGTTGTTGATTTTGGTGATAACACTCATAGTGGACCAGCCACTCAAAAATTGCCTTGGATGGGTGTAGAGGGCATCCATAACTCATCTATGGTTATGTCACCGATTTGTTATAGTATGGCAGCTTTCTATTTGTTGATTGTTGATTTCATCCCCATTAATTCATTTGGGATAGTAGTTGTCCTATTTGGAAGCACAATCATGGGGTCAACAAGGAGTATGATATGGGTTTCTTTGACATGTATGATGACCCCTATGACTTCATTCTCTCTTCAGACCTGAGTTACGACAGCATTTGGGGGCCTCATGAGTTGTTTCATGTGCATATGGGAGTTGATTTCCATGTCTTTTTTATGGCCTCCTCTTACAAATGGATGGTATGTGTTCCTTGTATTATGATGGATATCTATAGCCGAATGGGTAGGACGATTTGGGATCCAAGTATTGACATGGATGGTGTATTGGTACTCAGTGATCATGGTGAGTTGCTTCAGGAGTTATGGTTATATGGCATGTACATCAAAGTGGAGCAACGGACTGGCATGCGATTGCTAGCAATCCCGGGAAGGGAGGACTATAATGTCCCTTCCTTAGGTAGCTCAAACTATAGCAGAGGTTGGCCTACTATTAGGGTTCTCGTAGGTCAACAGAATGGTTAGGGGACCCAACCGAGGGCTGTGGAGCTTAGCTGGGAGCTTTACGAGCCTTTCAGTTGGAGTTTAGTTGATGAATCCAGGGATAAATTGGAAATATTAAAGTTTTCTTTAATGGAATAGTAAAAAGTGAATAGTAAAAGAAAATTATAAAAGGAATAGTGAAAAGTGCCCCCCATCCTAGTAACTCAAAGTTGTTTTTAAATGTGGCCCTTGCTTTTGATGGGGAAAGACCCTCAAGAGGGGAGGAGGATTATTTTATTGACTTTTATAAAAAAAGCTCATGGGAGGTTATAAAGCAATATGTTGGACTCACTCTTAGGATTCTATTCTCATTTTGACAAAAGCAAATTGCAAGTTTGAGCTTTGGAAAAGGGTTTCAGCAGCATACAGGTCTTCTAAGGACAAAATCCCTTGGAGGATAGTGAATTGGACGAAAACCGAGTTCACAAAACAGGGAAATCTACCTAAGGTTTCCATTTGGGCTTCATTGGTCTTTATCACAAGTTAATTTGTAGCTAGAATTGATTGTGGCAGTGAGTTATCAAAATATAATTGCAGACTGGGGCTTCTTATTAGCAGATATCATCATTTCAATGCATTCACCAACTAGCCATACTATTTGGGTGTCATTTCCAGTCAAACCCTAGCTGTAAATTAGGGTTTTTAGACCACTAAGGAGCAGATCAGACTTTATAGTAGGCCAACCTCCACTATAGTCTGAGCTGCCTAAGGAAGGGACATTACAAAGTTGCAGCCAACAAAGTCACAACTAAATCAATAGGGTAGGGGAGTGAACCTATCACACCAAAGGAAAATCCCTCACAAGTCCCCCCAGAAGTTGTCATCAGCCATGAGTCAAGTGCACACCACCATAAGTTGTTTCCTAAATCCCACCACCACACTCTCAATCCCTTCAAGCATTGTTTGGAGTACATTCATTAAGGCCCTCCCTAACAATCAAACTCACCACACAAAAAGCTCCAAAATCTGCTTTAGCTCAAGTCACAATGGCTAACAAAGCAACAAATAATCTTGTTGAACAATTTGTCAAGTCCCTTTTTTGTACTAATCTATGTTATGGACCAAATTGCCTATTTCCTATTTTTTGCATCTCCCTTGACCTAATTTTGTGTATGTGTTCTTCATCTCCATCACCCATGCATCTATGCATCTGCCTAAGGTCCCTGAAGTTTCTAAGTTTATGTATGTCATTGGAGTTGCAGAGTTTCCCTTTTGGGCACACCCTTACCTCTATTTTCATTTGGGTATCAACTTCCCCATACTATAGAATTTTTGTTCCTTCCTCACTTTTCCTTTTCATTAGGACTTTGAAGTTTCCCATACTAGCATACCTTTCAGCCAAACCCCATTCCTTCATAAGCCTTTGTCAAAGAGTCAGATTTTCTCACCAATATGCCTTCCTTTCAAAATTTGGCCCCCTACTTATGGTACAAATTGTGGAGTAACCCCAACACCCAAACTCCAACATTTACGCCTCTTTCCATTGTTCACTTCACCTACCTCCTTGCATAACCGAACCACCATTAATGCTCAATTGCATGATGCTTCTTTCAAAAGATAGAGCAAGCATAAAAGGATCAATTAATAATGAGACGTGGATCCGTGTGGACCTTTAGTGGTGCAAACAAGGGAGACGACCTTGGCCACCATTAATGCAATTATTAGGGTTTCAATCCCTATGGGACCTCTCAACATTATTGCATAGAATGATTGCAGGTCATAGGAAACATTCCCATGCCTGGAGTACATTGTAGTACATGTAACACAATTTCAAGTGCAAAGTGAAGGAAAATGCCGCCCATTGGGTATTGACAATCTCTACTGCGTACCAACCATGAGATCTAGCATCAATGCAATCTTCAACAGTCTTTTGATTGGTATTAAGGATTGGAGGTTTTAACATAATTATTATTATGAAAATATTCCACACCATAACCCAAAGTTGTTTTGAACCTTAGCATTCGAACACACAAATATAAATACAGAAACCCTCAGATTCACAAGGGGTATAAGAATGAAAACCCTAAAGATCACACCAAAGGACAAGAACATTGTTGGCCAAATGAGTGATTCTCACCTAGAAGTTGCATTTTAGCTTTAATGGTGGTCGATATTAGCAATATTGAGTTGGCATTGACATTTGCAGTTGTCATGGGAGAATAGACTAATGATATTGGAGCTTTCACAATGGCACATCTCATCTTCATCCGATCTATGTGATGTGCAATGAGTTATTGTAGATCCTCAACCAAGCAGTTACAACTTTGTGCTATTATTATAGCATTGTTGCAAAGTAAGTAGAGTAGTTACAATTTATTATTGAATCTTGTTATGGTAGAAGCATTTGGTAAAGCATTTCGATTTGTCTAATATAAATATAGTTTACAATTTATCTTCCATTGTGGGTCTGATTTGTGATATAGGTTACCCATGTAAATGCACGACTAAAATGGAATTTATGTGGGTTTGCTAGATTCAGGTAGAACATATTAGGATTTTCTATTTTAGGGCCCGATAGTAAAGTCTAAAGTGTAATAGTGGGATATTAAAGTTGTGTAAACATTAATATAATTTAAGATTTTATAAGGTTTAGTTTTACATATTTCCGAGTTGTTAATGTTTTGGGTAAACATGGATACAAATTTAGGGTCTGAATGGTGTCGACTGAAATATTATTAATTCTATCAATTATTTACCCTAAATATTTTTTTAAGATATATTAGACCAACTAATTTAAATAATATTTACAAAAAAGTTAAGTAATAGTAGCATTAATATCCATTTTGGACATTACACAATTTACCTTTGAGTTCTCCATTTTTTTATCAAGAAGAGCGTGTTGCAATGAAAAACATTCCACCCTTTGCCTTGCCAAACTTTCATGGCCTAATAATAGAAGACCCAAACACATTCTTGTTTGAATTTGATGTCCTCTATAGAAGTTACAACTATACTATTGATCCCCACTATTTGAAGCTTTTCCAAACAACCCTTAGGGATGCAACCTTAAGATGGTTCATAGAGTTAGGTAGCCATGTCGTAGCTGATTAGAAAACTATGAAGGAGACAATCCTACTCAAATATCAAGATTATTGTAGAAGTAGAGATGAGGGGGGAAGATATATTCAGAATGACACAAAAAGTGGATGAACCCTTGAAAGATTATGTGGAGAGGTTTTCATTTTGTTTACATAAATCTAAGTAGAATAGGATGTCCTCTGACTCACTTAAATTGATATTCTTAGAGAGTTAATGAGGAATGCATGGATACCCTGGACTTGATTGGCAGAGGAGATATCTCTCAAATGTCATTCAATGACATTTGAACTATTTGTAGGAACTACTCAAAGTCAACTACGAAGAAGACCCGCACCCACCAAGCTTTGTCCTCCACAAAAATTGTTGTAAGAGTTTCAAGAATGGAACTCGACAACCTCCTCAAGGACATGAAGCAAGATATCATGAATCACATGGCAACACAACTAAATACACTACATGCAAGCAAGAAAAAAGAGGAAGTAGAAGTAGCATTAGTTGAGCATTTCCCCCATTGTCAAAGAAAGAAAATTGATTGCAAGTACAAATAGGTAGCTAGCATTGCAAAAGACAAGCATGAGAGGTAGGAGTTCAAGGCAGTAAATGATGAAAATGGGAAAGTTTTCTATGTAGCACAAAGGAGACAATGGCTGAAAAGACGAGGTATGCCTCAAGATCCCTTATCTTTTAATGCTCCATTTTCTAATTCATTTGCAAATACTAAAAACTAATATAAGTCGCCATTGAACTACACACCTCCCCAAGCTTAGCAAAACCCAATCCCACCCAATTGGACATCCCAACAAGGAGCATGAAAACAACAGTCACCAATCACAAGTTACGATGAACAATGGCAAGCACCACCTAATGCATGGCCACAACAATGCAAGGGAAACCAGTCATGGTTCAACCCCAACACTAGTTTCTTGCAACAACCACAACCTCCACAACAATAACTATGTGATTAAGATGGTGATGTACGGCTCCGCTCAAGCAAGGTACTTTCCACTCCTACCCCAATAATTATAGAGCTCCCAGTGGAAACTCCAATCACTGAAACTAACCTGCACAAGCAGCACTGGCCCTCCACGACAAGCAAGAGAGGTAGGAGTTCAAGGCAGTAAATGATGAAAATGGGCAAGTTTTCTATGTAGCACAAAGGAGACAATGGCTGACAAAATAAGGTATGCCTCAAGATCCCTTATATTTTAATGCTCCATTTTCTAATTCATTTGCAAATACTAAAAACTAATATAAGTCACCATTGAACTACACACCTCCCAAGCTTGGCAAAACCCAATCCCACCCAATTGGACATCCCAACAAGGAGCATGAAAACAATAGTCACCAATCACAAGTCTACAATGAACAATGGCAAGCACCACCTAATGCAGGGGAAACTAGTCATAGTTCAACCCCAACACTAGTTTCTAGCAACAACCACAACCTCCACAATAATAACTATGTAATTAAGATGGTGATGTACGGCTCCGCTCAAGCAAGGTACTTACCACTCCTACCCCAATAATTATAGAGCTCCCAATGGAAACTCCAATCATTGAAACTAACCTGCACAAGCGGCAATGACATTAGGATAGTCATAAAGATAATTGTCTAAGTTGTCAGTTTGGTCTCCATTCCTAGACCCCCTCATTGTAATCAAGTTTCTTATCTGACAATAAATCCCAATAACTAGTGGGGGTTGGGAGTGGAGAGCTTGATGGGGTTGAGGGTTAGCACCCCTCATGGAGGTTTGGGGGCAATGCCTCTAGCTAGGTGGAGAGGCAGTGCAACTCGTGTGGGTTTGACCAAAGCTTTTTGTAAGTGTTTTTGTTTTAAAAAATGCTTTTTTTTTATGTTTAAAAATTCATTTTTGGCGCCCACAAGTTCTGAGTACATTGGGGTTCTCCTGGTGTGTCCCGAGTATGCCTAGTGTACCGCCCAGGTGCCTCTGGATTCCCTATGGATCCTTCTATGCTTGGGCATACTTGAGGGAAAACCAACAAAGAACTAGCACTTGTACCAAACAGACATGGGTATTGTTGGTGTACGTTTTATCATCCACCGAACACACAGAATAAAATGTCCAAAGACACCTTGAAAAACCACCGCGTATGCTAAGATTGCGAGAAGATCATATGGCGATTCCAAGGTTTCTTTTGTCAGGTCTTGACATGTGGATAAGCTCAATGGGCGTTGTGATTTGCTGGTAATAAATAAGGGGACTTACGTTAAAGAAATTTTCACAAGTTCGGGACTTAGGCGGATTTATCATTAAAGGCCTTTTCAATTAGAACTTCAATTCGGATCTCAAAAAAATAGCAAAAAGATAAGGGTTTAGGGAATCTATTCTATGTCTAAGAATTTAAGAGACAGTAAAGATCCTGTGAAAGGAATAACCGCACTTGGTTTCGCCTCCCTAGGACAACTTACGCAAAGTGGGTGCAATCTTCAAGGGGTGTGATAATGGTTTTCAAGCCTCGAATGAGACTAAAGTTAAGTTTCCACAATTATAAGCTCAGGCTAACTTTACACATTGAATGCAAATCATCCATTCGAAGAAAGTATGAGCAATACTTCACCATTGAATCTATACGATCAATCTCTCATTCACTTAACCAATACTCAAAGCAAATTCTACTTAACTTAATTCTAACTTTAATCTATGGTAGAAGAAGATATGCAACCTCGCTTACTATTTGACAATAAAAGTTATTCAAAGCAAATCATGCATAAGAGCTTTTATTATCGGAAATAGTCTCAATGCAACAATTTCATATACTGTCT